>SJYA01025064.1:0-10138 GCA_006410615.1 Neotragus moschatus
AATTTCCATTCTTAGTATAACAACTCTAACCTCAGGTCTTAACATTAAAAAAATTATGGAGCTATAGTTTACACATAACATGTATCATCTTAATTTTGATGTACAAGATATTTGTGTATACTGGGAAGGTCTTAATATATTTTTCAGATGTTATATTTTATGTCCTTTTCTTCCCTCATGAATATTTAAAGGACTCCCCCAAAAGAACAGCCCTGTCATTCTGATTGACAACTATTAATTATCCCTCCGGATTCCTTACTCATAGCAGTGTTAAAAAGCACTATTGCAAAATGGACATCCAAACCTCAGTTTGGTTCTAAAATCAAACCACAAGCTTTTTGATCACAGTTTATCAACTGAGTGGCATGCTTGACCAGTTTGAAAGAACAAAGAACTTCAGTTGTAACATTGAGCAGAAAGTTCTGAGAGCCTGGGTACATGGATTATGCTCACTAAAAAATTAATGAAGACACGAGGACTAAATAAGTCAGCAGATGGACCATCCACAGAGCTGTCAGAGAGCTCCCTTGGTTTGCTAAACAGTTCTTGCTCATCTTGGGTGTGTACTAGGAATGAGTCATGGTGGGTGGCTGAAAGCACAGTGGGGCCATTTAACTGGAGAATCATAGGAAGGACTGATACGGTGTTACAGACAGGAATTCACCAGAAGGCAGATTGCTGAGTGGGTGAAAGATACTGAAATTGTATGGAGAAGATTAAGCTGGTGACAATGAACCTTGGGATTAGAGGCTGAGACCTGAGACAGAGGTCAACCTTCAGACGGAGTCCGGGATTTACTGTATTCAGAGGGCTCACTTACAAATAATAGTATTTTTTATTTGGCAGAACCCACTGATTCAGCCCATTGGGGTAGCCATTCTGTGATATCAGACATGTGTGTGTATGTATATATGTGTGTGTGTGTGCGTGTGCGTGTGTGTNACAGAGGTCAACCTTCAGACGGAGTCCGGGATTTACTGTATTCAGAGGGCTCACTTACAAATAATAGTACTTTTTATTTGGCAGAACCCACTGATTCAGCCCTTTGGAGTAGCCATTCTGTGATATCAAACATGTGTGTGTATATGTGTGTGTGTGTGTGTGTGTGTGTGTGTGTGTGTGTGTGTTCGCGCGTGCTCACTCAGTTATGTCTGAGTCTTTGTGACTCCATGGACTGTAGCCCACCAGGCTCCTCTGTCCAGGGAATATTTTCAGGCAAGAATACTGGAGTGAGCTNATGTGTGTGTATGTATATATGTGTGTGTGTGTGCGTGTGCGTGTGTGTGTGTGTATGCATGCACGCTTAGTTACTCAGTTATGTCTGAGTCTTTGTGACTCCATGGACTGTAGCCCACCAGGCTTCTCTGTCCAGGGAATATTTTCAGGCAAGAATACTGGAGTGAGCTGCTATTTCCTCCTCCAGGAATGAAGTTAGATATCAGACATGCTAATTCTAAAGTGAACGGTACCAGGAACTCACCTGGTGAAATTCCTTCATTTTCCCCCTGTCAGTTTTATCAATGACAAAAAAAAAAAAAAAAAAAAAATGAAGCCCAGATATTTGATCCATAGTTAGGAAATGTTAGACTCAAAATATTTTTTGAATACATGAATGGATGTTGAACTCATCTATTTTTGTTGTGACTGCAAAATCTAGTCTCCAAACTTAATGACCCTGCCTTTAGGAGAGGTGCTGCCCACCCAGGTGGGACGTCATACTGCCAGGTTCCTTTAGTACTCGGGAACAGTACCCCATCTTTGAGAGAAAGGGGGCAGACAAGGGTGGTGTGGGTTGACTCCTCAGAAGCCCTTCTCTGGAAACATTTTTCCAACTTACAGCCCAGTCTTGCTTGCTACTCCTTGCCAAAGTCAGCACAGAGGCATCCCGGACAATGCAAAAGAAGGGAGCTTGGAGAAAGGGAAATTTACTGGCATCAAAATTTCCTTTCACATCACTGTGGGCTTCCCTGGGGGTTCAGACAGTACAGAATCCGCCTGCAATGCAGGAGAGCTGGGTTTGATCCCTGGGTTGGGAAGATCCTCTGGAGAAGGGAACGGTTACCCACTCCAGTATTCTGGCCTAGAGAATTCCATAGACAGAGGAGTGTAGCAGGCTACAGTCTATGGGGTCACAAAGAGTTGGACATGGCTGAGCGACTTTCACTTCCTTTTGCATCACTGTGTTATGAAAATGTGGCTACGGTGGGCTGAGCTGTTTACCTGAGCGAGTATCCATGAGCTAGGAGTCTATTTCTCTCTCTCTCTCCCAGAATGGCTACTCTAAGGGTCTTGCCTTTCTGAAATATTTTGGCTTTAAACAAGATGTCATTGTTTTTACTAATTTGAATGCTGTTTTTCAAGTAACACAGAAAACTTTTGGAATCCGAACCATTTACCTCCCTAAATTTTGCAGTTACAGCAAAAGTTGATGAGTTGGGAAAAGGAAAATTCATCAAAATTAGTTGTATCCTGATACTTAGGTGATGAATATAATAATGCTATAAAGTAGGTACTCTGGTGATCTCTGGAGAAGGGAATGGCAATCCGCTCCAGTATTCTTGCCTGCAGAATCCCACGGACAGAGAAGCCTGGAGGGCTACAGTCTGTGGCGTCACAAAGAGTTGGACACGACTAACACACACACACACACACACACACACACACACATTCTGGTGATAAAGATGCCACTTAACATTTAGATAATAATTTCACTCCAAATGAGAGAATTTCTTTGAAAGGAAAAAATCTCACAAGAGAAAAAAGAATATTATGAATAAATAAGAAATTAAAGCTTATTCATGGATGGAAAGCCAAATATCCTTAAGATAACAAACTCTATTCATATGATAACAATTTAAGTCTTCATAACATTTTTTATTTTATGTTTTAGATTTTATAAAATCTGAAATACTGGGGAAATAGATGGGGAAACAGTGGAAACAGTGTCAGACTTTATTATTTTGGGCTCCAAAATCACTGCAGATGGTGACTGCAGCCATGAAATTAAAAGATGCTTACTCCTTGGAAGAAAAGTTATGACCAACCTAGATAGCATATTCAAAAGCAGAGACATTACTTTGTCGACTAAGGTTGGTCTAGTCAAGGCTATGGTTTTTCCTGTGGTCATGTATGGATGTGAGAGTTGGACTGTGAAGAAGGCTGAGTGCTGAAGAATTGATGCTTTTGAACTGTGGTGTTGGAGAAGACTCTTGAGAGTCCCTTGGACTGCAAGNCCCAGGTCTCCCACATTGCAGGTGGATTCTTTACCACCTGAGCCACAAGGAAGTGGTATAGCAGTGCTATTTAAAACTGTGAACAACCCAAAGCCTCAACAACAGGGAAATGACTAAACAAATGATACATCAAGATGATGGAATAATATTATGCAACTATTTAAAGTATGAAACATAAGGAAATATTCATATTAAAAAAATCAACATTAGACCCACACAAAACTATGTGTTTAGTCAGTGCACTTCTAAAGAAGAATAGAAAAAAATATAAATACATTTGCGTAAGCTCAATAAAGGTTTATGAATTATGCTTTTCCCTTTTTACATTCTTGCTCAACAGACTTAATTTAGGAAGGGTCATGATTGAACTCAAGGTATACTTCACTTCAAATAACTGGTCTCTAACTTGCTGATTCTGGAGTCCATTTACCACCTCTCTTTCAGTCTTCATCCCAACTCTCATTTTATTCTCACAGCGGTTAGAAAGAGCTTTCAAAGCCGAACAATATTTTGTTTCGACCAACCCCCCCCCCCACCACCATTGCCAAAAGAGAGATTATAAAAAACCTAGTAGTATTGATCTAAATGGGCTTGCGTGGTGGCTCAGATGATAAAGAATCTGCCTGCAGTGCAGGAGACCGGGATTCAGTCCCTGGCTTGAGAAGATCCAGGGAATGGCAACTACTCCAGTACTCTTGCCTGGGGAATTCCATGGACAGAGGAGCCTGGCAGTTCTCTACAGTCCGGGGTTCTCAAAGAGTTGGACATGACTGAGCGACTAACACACACACACTGATCTAAGTATGTATCTATTCATTTGAATTAATTCAAACCTAGAATTGAATTAATCACAAACCTAGAGTTAGGTTTGTGGTTGAATGTAAAAAGCCCACAGATGTTGCTAAGTTGTGAGATTGGGGGGTACTGATTTCTCTGTGCCTCCATTTTCCACTTATAAAATAGTAATGACAATATTAGCAAATTGGTAATAGTAACAAATGGTAAAGAGTAGCAAATTCATTGAGCTGTTGCAAGGATTGTAAGGGGTTCCATGTAAAACATGGCAGAGTGCCCGGCACGGAGTGTTAATGCTCACTATTATTTGTACTGAATGCAATCATTGCTATTCCAATTGTATGTACTCTTCCAGAAAGTATGGAAAGCTCTAGACCAGAAACAGAAGCATTGAGCAACCAACTAGTTTATACAATGAGAGGGTTAGTTCAGGTCTATGATTCTGTGGTTTGGGAAAGAACAACGTTTTCTTTCTTTTTGTCTCATGTCAGAAAGAGTAATAAACTCAAGAAATATAAATGAAAATGGACTTCCTCTAAACTCTTACTTTAAAAAAATTAAATATTGCTTTCATAGAGTACTAAAGTTTACCTTAGAGAAATATCAGTAACCTCAGATATGCAGATGACACCAGCCTTAGGGCAGAAAGCAAAGAACTAAAGAGCTGCTTGATTAAAAGTGAAAGAAGAGAGTGAGAAAGTGGGCTTAAAACTCAACAGCCAGACAACAAAGATCGTGGCATCCGGTCCCATCACTTCATGGCAAGTAGATGGAGAAACAGTGGAAACAGTGAGAGACTTCATTTTTTTGGACTCCAAAATCACTGCAGATGGTGACTGCAGCCATGAAATTAAAAGACGCTTGCTCCTTGGAAGAAAAGCTATGAGCAACCTAGATGGCATATTAAAAAGCAGAGACATTACTTTGCCAACAAAGGTCTGTCTAGTTAAAGCTATGGTTTTTCCAGTGGTCATGTATGGATGTGAGAGTTGGACTGTAAAGAAAGCTGAGGGCCAAAGAACTGATGCTTTTGAATTGTAGTGTTAGAGAAGACTCTTGAGAGAGCCTTGTACTGCAAGTCCAACCAGTCAATCCTAAAGGAAATCAGTCCTGAATATTCATAGGAAGGATTGATGCTGAAGCTGAAACTCCAATACTTTGGCCACCTGATGCAAAGAACTGGCTCATTGGGAAAGACTCTGATGCTAGAAAAGATTGAAGACAGGAGAAAGGGATGACAGAGGATGAGATGGTTGGATGGCATTGCTGACTCGATAGACATGAGCTTGAGTAATCTCCAGGAATTGGTGATGGACAGGGAGGCCTGGTGTACTGCAGTCCATGGGGACACAAAGAATCAGACACATCTGATTGATTGAACTGAACTAAAAGTTTACCTTGCTTAAATATTCTGAACATTTTCTTAGTTGACTCAATGGTAACACGAAAAAGACTGTATTTCCTCTTGAAATGTTACTTATCTTTGAAATAAATATTTTCTTTTTCTAAGTTGGACTTAATACTTTTTTCCCCAATAATTTCCTGCTTGAGTTTCTATATCTCCCATTTTTATCTAGGGTTTTTGTATATGGTTTTAATTTTTTTTTCTTTTTCAAATTTTTCAAAACAAATTCAATTTCAGTTCCATCAAGATAGAAACAAGGATGCAATGAGCACTTAAGAAGCAGGCAGATAACAAAGGACTTAGGAACGACAGAACCTGAATATCCACCCAGTTTCTCCTAGTCTCCATCCTCAATATAGACATGCCTCTGAAAACCCCTAGAGGGCGCTGTTTTCTTGTTTGTTATCACAAATAGGACCATGAAGAAAAGAGTGAAGTATCGGATAGATAGTGCATCATAAAACAGAGCCTGTTCACGCCCAAGGGGAATGAGTGTGTGGAGACTAAGTTTCTATTTCCCGGCTAAGGATACAAAAGTCCCAGAGGAACGAGGTGCTTGGCCAAGGTCACTCTGCTATTTGTTAGTTGATCAATCTCGAAGTTGTTAGCAGCAGAGACAAAGCTAGAATCCAGACCTCAATCCCAGACCTTTTCAGCTCCAGTACCTCCTCCTTTCGATGGGAAAAACATTATCTATCAGGTGGGAACCTGCGCACACAATTCTGGTAGCACATCTCTCTTGCCTTATAGTTTTCCTTTCCAAGGAGCACAATTTCTGATTGATAGGCAAGAATATATTTTAAAAGGTATAATTCACCGGGATTTTTCTGCCCTGTGACTCTACCTGGCCAGCCCCCAAATTGCTCCTAATGATTTTCCTCAGCACTAACAGAGCTGGTTGCTGTTTACTGCGTGGGATGGTGATGGTGATGGAAATATCAATGATGGTGGTGAGGGCTACATATACCGGGCACCTTCCATGTGCCAGTTACCAGGTTAGATGCTTTATATACCTCTCTAGAAATGTACATAAATTTGGAAATTTCATGCCATGATTCTGAATTCTTTGCCTTCATTATTGTTATGAACTTTCAGGGCACAGGTAAAATGTAAATGGATTCATACTGCACACCTGGAGAACAGACCTATTTGTCGGTGATAGGAATCTAGATCCCTTTGGTGACCTGAGTGAGCATGTTTTGCATTCTGGATTCTCTCATTAAACAGTCATCTACACATCCTACAGGGTTTGTCTTTGAGGGGCCATAAAGGTACGGAAGGTGTAAAAGAACATCTCTAGCCATTCCTAGGGTTACATCACAATGAATAAAAGCTATGATCTAAGGTTTATCCTATTGGAGCTAAAGAAACTGTGAGATCTTCAGCTGGAATTCAAAATTGATCTGGAAAAAAAAAAACGCAACGCTCTCTCCTAAATCATCAAGGTTGTGGGAATTCATCTGCTGAGTTTGACGGCTTCACTCTTGGGCACTCAGCTTCCCCAGAAGTCACTCCCTCCATCAGTAGTGACTGACTCAGTCAGTAAAGAGTCTGCTCACAGTGCAGGAGACCTGGGTTCAATCCCTGGGTCAGAAGATCCCCTGGAGAAGGAAATGGCAACCTACTCCAGTATTCTTCCCTGGAAAACTCCATGGACAGAGGAGCCTGGTGGGGTACAGTCCCTGGGGTCCCAGAGACTCAGACACTACTGAAGGACTCATTTTCACTTTTCAGCTTCCCCAGAAGCCCACTGGCACCCAGCACACTTTCCATAAATAAGTAACTCTGAGGTTGCTGACCTAGAGCCGTAGGGAGGCAGCTGCCTGCCCTCCCTGCCCCGGCCACNCTTCACTCTTGGGCACTCAGCTTCCCCAGAAGTCACTCCCTCCATCAGTAGTGACTGACTCAGTCAGTAAAGAGTCTGCTCACAGTGCAGGAGACCTGGGTTCAATCCCTGGGTCAGAAGATCCCCTGGAGAAGGAAATGGCAACCTACTCCAGTATTCTTCCCTGGAAAACTCCATGGACAGAGGAGCCTGGTGGGGTACAGTCCCTGGGGTCCCAGAGACTCAGACACTACTGAAGGACTCATTTTCACTTTTCAGCTTCCCCAGAAGCCCACTGGCACCCAGCACACTTTCCATAAATAAGTAACTCTGAGGTTGCTGACCTAGAGCCGTAGGGAGGCAGCTGCCTGCCCTCCCTGCCCCGGCCACCCCTGCTCTCCTCAGAGCAAAATGCCCTCTTACATTATTAATGCTACTCCCAAGACTCTGTGTCAAGTTTCCACAAAGTTTGCCAGAGTAATTAGCTGCTCCTTTTTAATAGGCAGTTTCAAGAGGTCAGAAAATAAACAGTTTTGACAACATTATTGTTAAAATGTTGTAAAAATCTTGATTGGACATTCTTCCTTTTCAGGAAGCACTGGTTTCTATAATTTTACCACTTGGTCTGACACCCTGAAATTTATTTAATACAATAACAATCATGTTATTATCATTTCTCTTGCTTCCTTTCCTTCCTTCCACTCACAGATGTGAAACATGACTCACCCTGGACTGACTCAGAGTGAGTGTGACCTCATCAAGTACGCACAGAGTGGGGGTCTCCAGGGGACCATTTTCCATGACTCTGGGCACCAAGAAACCAATAGTCTTCTAGGCAACAAGATGGTCTACCACTCAGTGTTGGGATCTTTTGTGTCCATTTACTTAATGCCATTGGGTCCATGGTTCTCTGTTTATCAAACAAGATAACCTAAGTAAAAAGCACTAAGCCAAATAAAATGTATTTCATTTCATTATTACTTAAATTGAAGGTAATCCTATTTTCTTTTTCAAAGAATATATCTAATATTTAGAAGTTAGTAAGCAATTTATACATTGGAAATAATCTAAAAACTAGAGATATAAAGAAGAAAAAACTGGCAAGTGCTTATAAGTTGACTATGCAAATACAATCCCTGTTAACAATTCTCTTCCTTCTCTGTGTTCTACACCAAGTTTTTTTTATCTTTTTACATGTTTCAAAATTGAAATCATACTGTATTACCAATTGGTATGTATCAAGATCCCACTATCTTCCACATCTTCTTCCCTATTAAATAATATCCATGAAATGTCTACCATGGCCTAGTCATTCGAAGCTCTGAATAATTGTGCAATAAATATAAATGTTTGGTATTGTTAATATTATACCTTAACTGTATACAGACAGGTATAGACACTATGGGATAGGTACGTGGGAGTAGGGAACGGGAGATAGGGCTGAGAAGACGTTGCTAGAATTACTCCTTAGTCTTCTGAATTGTCTTCTCTATAAAGACTTTGAGTGAACTTCAGTTTGCATCAAAGGTAAAGAAACAAAGTGGACTAGATTTCCAGAGAGGACTCTTGCCTCACTTCCCAAGAAGGGTACCAATTTTCTTCACTCTGACTTGTAATTCTACCTGTTGGGACTGTGATTCCCTCCACTGTGCCATGAGGACTATCTCCAAGGCTCCTTTCTCTCTGATAGCCTCTGTTGCCATCTTGTCTGTCTCACTTACAGACCTTCCTAGTCAAGGTAAAGTTATCAGCAAGACAAGCTCAAAAATTTTACCCCTGGAACAAAGGAAACAAGATGAAAGATTAATACAAAACAACCTGTGACCCTTGTCTAAACATTGCCAAGAGAGTGAAAGGTCAGAAGCCTCTTTACTGTCTGACCACCTGGGATTGACGGCCTGGCCTAAGGTTAGACATTTTACATCAGCCCATGTGGTCATCAGTGTGATCACCAGAGACTCTCACTGCTCACCAGAAAACTGTGTCTTCTGTTTTCAGTTGAGTGTATTCCCCAGGCAAGGCCATTTGGAGCAAAATTCGTTTGGCACGGTGGTAAAGAATCTGCCTGCCAATGCAGAAGGCGCAGAGACAATGTTCCATCCTTGGGTGGGGAAGATCCCCTGCAGAAGGAAATGGCAACCCACTACAGTATTCCTGCCTGGAAAATTCCACGGACAGAGGAGTCTGACAGCCTGACAGTTCATGGGATCACAAAGAGTCGGACACAACTGAGCGCAAACATACACACACTCACACACACACCATTTAGGGTGGCTTTAGTAACAGTGATTTTCTTAAGTAGCAGTGAGAGATCTCACTGCTATTTTTTAAATGGATAATCAACAAGGTCCTACTGTGCAGCACAGNACATACACACACTCACACACACACCATTTAGGGTGGCTTTAGTAACAGTGATTTTCTTAAGTAGCAGTGAGAGACCTCACTGCTATTTTTTAAATGGATAATCAACAAGGTCCTACTGTGCAGCACAGGGAACTCTGCTCCATGTTACGTGACAGCCTGGATGAGAGGGGCGTGACAGCAGTGAGATCTCTCATAGAGGAGGCTTTGCTTCCTGACTGACAGCACGGATTCGGGCCCCCGTCCTTACCGAGAGTCTGGAGCAAGTGTGGAGTCCGTGATGGCCAGCTGTCATGGATGTGATTGTTGAAAGGTCAGGGCAGAGACAATGTGGCTCTATATATTTGGTTGGCATAGGAAGAACCTTAGCACCCTGTGATCTAACCCACAGTTTTTATTGCACTGTTGTTTAGTAGCTAAGCCATGCCTTACTCTTTGGCGACCCCATCAACCATAGCCCACCAGGATTCTCCGTCCATGGGATTTTTCCAGGCAAGAATGCTGGAGAGGGTTGCC
>SJYA01025085.1:0-11900 GCA_006410615.1 Neotragus moschatus
CTCTGGAGGGAACTTACAGGCATCCAGGTGCGAAGGAGGCGGGGCAGAGGGCGGCGGGCGAGCGATCTCAGGACTCTAGGGGAGGGAGCGAGACTGATGCCCCCTTTCCTGTGGCTCAGCCAGGCACATCCCTGCTCACCCTGATGGGATTCAGGCTGGAGGGCATTTTCCCAGCAGCTCTACTGCCCCTGCTGCTGACCATGGTGAGTGCTCCTGCTGTATCTTTCCTTCTCTGCTCTTCGTTGTTAGTGAGCCTCTCCTTTTTTCCCTAATCCTGATTGTGCCCAGCTGTTGACTGATGAGAGACAAGAATTGTGAGATGGCCCAGGGCCCTCGGGTATGCATAGGTGGGAAATCCTGGCAGAAAACGGGAAGCTTGAAATCTGAGGCCGTGTCAGGGCAAGGGCAGTGGATTATGAGCCTTTCCTTTGATCGCTCCTGTTTTTCTGTTCTCAGATCCTTTTCTTGGGCCCACTGATGCAGCTTTCCATGGATTGCCCCTGTGACCTGGCAGATGGCCTGAAGGTTGTCCTAGGTGAGTCCTCAGGGCCAAGGGAAAAAGTAGGCAGTCCAGGATAATGAGAAGGGATCAGTGCGCTATGGTGGGACCTGAGATGTTGTTTCTCAGCAGTAAAATGGGAACACATATCAGGTGGCCTCTAGGAGTTAGTTCCTAATGTCCATTGAAGCCTGTATGCACCTCTAGCAGTATTTGGGGTGGACAAGAAAGCTTGTTCGTTGCCTCCCTTGACCTTGGTTTCCTAGAACTGATCCTGGGCAAAATTTGATGTTTCCAAAATTTACTGTCAGGATACTTTGCCTCAGCTACTGTTGCTTTTCCCTTTTAGTCCCCTTGAGATATTGTTTTATACTAGGTCTGATAGTTTGAATCTTAATCTCTTCTCCCAAGTATTTATGGCCAGGGGAGGTTGTGGGAGAGGGGTCCTTGAGGCCTCCGAGTCACTTTGTTCAACAGCTAGTCTCTCATGGCTTGTCTTGAATCCCCTCCCTAGCCCCTCGCTCCTGGGCCCGCTGCCTCACAGACATGCGTTGGCTGCGAAACCAAGTGATCGCCCCCCTGACAGAGGAGCTGGTGTTCCGGGCCTGCATGCTGCCCATGTTAGCGCCGTGCACGGGCCTGGGCCCTGCTGTGTTCACCTGCCCACTCTTCTTTGGAGTTGGTGAGTTTGTCATGCCTGGTCCTGTTGAGATGGTCCTGGCAGGGAACCAAGAATGGGAAATTGGGACCAGGGGAGGGCCTGTCCAGCAGGCTGGGAGGAGTGTGACCTGCTTCTCATCTTCCTCTCAGCCCATTTTCACCACATTTTTGAGCAGCTTCGTTTCCGCCAGAGCAGTGTGGGGAGCATCTTTCTGTCTGCAGGTGAGTCCTAGAGAGCTGGCCTGGGGCAGTCCTGGGTTGGGTGCGTGAGGGTGTCCCTGATAGTCACTCTGGAGGAAGAGTTGGGAACTGAGGGCTCTAGTATCGGAGGGGCTGCTGACCACGGGCTTGGGGTGTAGAGAACAGCCTAGGTGTTGGGGCAGGCAGCCAGGGGAAGGGGGTGTCTCTGGCTGATGGGTGTGCAGTGCTGGGGCAGGAAGGGCATGCAGGTGTGGTCACTCGAGGCCTCCCCGTCTCCAGCGTTCCAGTTCTCCTACACAGCTGTCTTCGGTGCCTACACTGCTTTCCTCTTCATCCGCACAGGTTGGTCCTCAGTCTCTCACGGGTCCCCTGGGGCTCAAGGGCCCACAGGAGTGGGTGGGAAAATGGGAATCTGTGTTTGTTCTAGGAGCAACAAGTTTCTTCTCCCACAGTCCTTGAGACAGGCTGAGCCAGGGTCCTCTGCCTGGTGCGATTTGAGAGGTGGAAGGAAGCAGAGGCCGTGTGTGAGGGTGGATGGGTGGCCGTTGATCTCCTGCTTCGGGGGATGAGGGTCTTAGCCCTGGAAGGGCCTGGGGAGGTAGTGGGGCTGCTCCATGAGCTTCTCTGTCTCCCCTCCCCAGGACACCTGATTGGGCCGGTTCTCTGCCACTCCTTCTGCAATTACATGGGCTTTCCTGCCGTGTGTGCAGCCCTGGAGCATCCGCAGAGGCGGCCCCTGCTGGCAGGCTATGCCCTGGGTGTGGGACTCTTCCTGCTTCTGCTCCAGCCCCTCACGGACCCTAAGCTCTACGGCAGCCTTCCCCTTTGTGTGCTTTTGGAGCGGGCAGGGGACTCAGAGGCTCCCCTGTGCTCCTGACCCAAGCTCCATACACACTCCTATGAACTCTCATGGGCTTCCTAGCCCCTCCCCGTCAAAGGGTACTTCAGGGGAGGAGCTGACGGGAGGCCCCGAGAACTCAGGAATTTTTGTAGGGGATTGAAGCCAGAGCTAGTTGAATCCCAGGGACCAAGAGAAAGGAGCAAACATCCCAGGATGTGGCCCCTCCTGAAAGGGTCGAGGAGCAGCCGGGAGTGAGGGGACGCGGGGCCAGGCCCCGGAGCCGAGCACTCCTGCCTCACCTGGGACTGCTGCTTCCCTGAGCTGCTCTGTCCCCCCTGCCTCTGAAAAGCTGCTCGGGGGTGGAATTTACAGAAACCCCCCCCCCAACTTCCCAGGGTTTTCTCATTGTCTTTTTGCATCAGGACTTTGTATTGGGATATTAAAGAGATTTAACTTGGGTAACATGGCCTTGGACCTTTAGGGATTAGTCTGTTTGGGGTCTTGGGAATATGTCCCGTGCCCCTAACCTGCCCTGAACACTAACCTCTAGGCAGGTCCACCTGTGCCCAGGTCCCTGGAGCACTGGGACAGGATGGGGCCTCTGGCTGCCCTAAGTCTGCAGTGTGCTTCCTGAGCCAGGCCCTAGGTCCTCACCAGGCAGGACTAGGTGGCACATGCAGGCTCAGCTCATCTGGGCCCCTGCCTTCTACCTGGGTTGGAGTCAGCCCGTGCCCTGGCTGCAGCGATGGAGCCTCCCGGCCTCTGAGAGGGTGGATAGTCCACTGCGGGCCTTCCACCAGGACCTCCCAGCGTCTGCCAGCCTCACGCCACAGAGGAAGCAAGTTTAACCCGAAGAGGAGTCAGCCCAGGCACCAGGGAGGGACAGCTGTTCTGGCGCTCACCACCTCTGCCACGCGCTGTGCTCCTTGTTTGGCTCCTGGAGGAACCCAGAGCAAAGGCCCAGAGAGCATGCGCAGCCCTGCCCAGCAACACTGTAACTCAGGGTTCTTTCTAGAACCTGGCAGTATTTTATCTGCTCTTCCTCTTGTTTTTAGAATGGTCCTTAATGTTCTCATTCCTCTGCCCCTAAGACACCTCTCCTTGCCACACTCACTTTCGAAAAACATTTGTCAGAGTATTAGCCCTTTAGGTCCCATTCTAGACTTGAGGTTGTCGTGAATCCCCTTCCCTGAGGCTGGCAGTTGAAGAAAAGGATTCACTCCCCAGGTTGCCCCCATGTTGGCTATGACTATACTGGCTCTTGAACGGGCCCTGTGACAGGCGTGTACTGACCTCGCTGGTGAATTTTTCTCTCCCCAAGCCTGTGTAACCACTGTCGAGGAAACGAAGGAATTGTGCACAGGTGGGCTTCAGGGAGCATGTTTGGGATCTGAGTCCAGAAGAGGCAGTCCAGGCCCACCGCAGAGCCTTGGGGTGGCCCTCAGCTCTAGGCCAGCAGGTGCTGGCAGGTGCCAGGCCCCGAGGTCGGGCCTCCATGTCCTTCCACGTCTGCTCAGGAACCGCCTGGGCCCCTTCCTCGAGTCCTGACCTCCCTGCAGGGGGCACATCAGTGACCCAGGTGGGCGGGGCTGCTGTCCCCCCAACAGGTGAGGGCACAGCGGGCTTCGGGGTCTCCTGAGGGCTGGTTGTGTCAGGTGTGGACAGGGCTAGACCCTGGAGCTCAATCCAGTGCTCCTGAGCTTCCCACACTCAAGGGTCTTGTCTGTCTCTAGAAGGCGGCATCTGCATCTAATTCTGAATTGGGTGGGAAGGTAGTCCCTGCTTCCCAGGGGAATAAAGCAGTGTGTAGTTGAGAAGCAAGTCTACCAACAGCCTGAACGCTGTCTCTTACTAGCTGTGGGTCCTAGGCAAGTTATTTAACCTGCTTGTGATTCCATTTCTGCGTCTATGAAGTGGGCAAAAGTTGACTCCTTGAGTTAAAAGTATGTAGAACAACTCATTGCCCAGCCCAGGCTCTTAGTAACTAGCTAACCCTATTTGGGATGTGTGTACAACAGACACTTAATCCGCCTGCAATTCAGGAGACCTGATTCGATCGAGACCAGGGTTTGATCCCTGGGTCGGGAAGATCCCCTGGAGAAGGGACTGGCAACCCACTCCATTCTTGCCTGGAGAATCCCACGGACGGGAGCCCAGTGCGCTACGATCTGTGGGGTCAGAGAGGCAGACACGACTGAGCAGCTGACAGTCGCCACTGGTGTCCTCACTGCCTTCCTAGGAGGAGGGGACAGCCCCCCGCCCCCCCCACTCCCGCCGGCTGTCCAGGGCAGCCCTGCTGCCTGTGCTGAGTGGCACTAGGACCCAGAGTGGAGGGGAGGGGAAAGCCAGTTTTATTGAGTGAAGTTCTGCAACCTGGGCCTCAGGTCTCCCCTGCAGGAGGTAGCACCCCTAGGTCTGCTCCCACGGGCCCCAGGCCCACCTGCAGGCTCCAGCAAGGAGGGGACCCTTATTTGGCAGGAGATGAACACGTGACTGTCAACTGCAGGGAAAGGACAGACGGTGGGAGACGGGAATGGACCGCCACAGGCAGTCTCTCCTGCCATGAAGAGCCGTGGACAGGAGCTCCAGGGCCAGGCCTTCCTGGCCTCAGGGACTGGCCGGCCTGGGCCTGCCCTGGCAGCGCAGTGTCCTGAAGGCAGGGGCGGGGACGGTCACTCGATCTCCAGGATGAGGTCGTCACCCTCCAGCGTCATGTCCTTAGTCACGTGGACCTTGCGGACAGTACCCTCCATGGGCGAGGTCACTACAGTCTCCATCTTCATGGCGCTGAGCACACACAGGGGTTGGCCCTTGGTCACCTTGGCCCCTGCCGCCACCTTGATGTCTATCACCTTCCCGGGCATGGGTGCCCCGATCTGGCCCTTGACGTCCTTCAGGGCCTTGGGGTGGAAGTGCATCTCCTGCAGGCAGGGTGGGCAGCATGTGAGGCCCCGGCCCTGCCCGTCCCCACCCCCTGGCTGGCCCAGGGCAGCTGTACCTTCATGGCCTGGGTGTCCTTGACCAGGATGGACCGCAACTGTCCGTTGAGCTCAAAGAAGACCTGCCTCTGGCCCGCCCGGTTGAGGTCGCTTATGGCCAAGGCTTTGATGTGCAGTGTCTTGCCTCGCTCCAGCTCCACCTGCAGGGGGGCCGCCAGGAGGCTCAGAGCTAGGCAGGGCGAGGGCTAGGCGGGGAGAGCAGCCCCTGACCCAGTCCCAGGCAGGGCGCTCCACCTCCTTGGGTCTCAGCTCCACACTTGTAAAGACCTAGCTCCTGGGTCTCTTAAGGGTACTGGGTGAGCCCCCAGCTCACACCCGCGCCCGAGACTGAGGCTGGGGGACAGGCACATCAGAGCCCTGGCACCCTGGAAGTGCTGGAGTCCCTAGGGGTGCAGTGCAGGTAGGTGCCAGAGGCACTGACCTCAAACTCCTCCGCAATCTTGGGTCCCTGCAGGAAGAGGCGCGTATTGAGGCTGTCTAGGGGGCCGAAGGTGGCAGTGAAGTCCTTGAAGTGGGCAAAGACGTCGGGGTACATGGCGGCTGAGAGCACGTCCTCCGGGGTCACCTCCTCCCCGTGCCGTTCCGTCAGCTCCTTCTCCAGCGCCTGCAGGTCCAGGGGTGGGAGGGAGGCTCCCGGCCGGCCCTCCACCCTCGGCAGGTCCTTCAGCACCTGGGATGCAGAGCGGACGGTCAGGCCTGGTTCCCAGATGCCCTTGCATTGCCCCCCCACCCACCATGGCACCAGGCCTTCCTGACCTTGGAGCGAAGGGGCTCTGGGAAGCCCCCGTGGGGGATGCCGATGTAGCCCTGCAGGAACTCCACCACCGAGCGGGGGAAGGACAGTTCCTCTGCCTGCGCTTCGGCCTCGGCTCGGGTCAGCCCGTTCTGCACCATGAACTGGGCCAGGTCCCCCACAATCTTGGAGGAGGGCGTCACCTGAGGAGAGGGGACCCCAGGGTTTAGGGTGCCAGGCACCTTACAGAGGCCCCGAGGCAAGGGTGGGCGCACCTGGCTCACCTTGATGAGGTCGCCCAGCATCTGATTGGCCTCCACGTAGGCCTTCTTGACCTCCTTGAACTTGGAGCCAAGCCCCATGCTGTGCGCCTGGAAGTGCAGGTTGGTGTACTGGCCCCCTGGGATCTCGTTCTCATACACATCTGAGTTGCCAGACTTCATGGTGGCCGTGCAGTCAAAGGCCGCATACAGCCCCCGGGCCCCCTCCCAGTACTCACTGTAGTCGAACACACGCTCCAAGGGCACGCCTGCAGGGACACCAGAGGTGGGAGGCTTGGAAATGTGCTGAGTCCCAGAGGCCCATCCCGGGACCCCAGACCTGATCAGGCCCCACCGCAGACATGGGTGATGGAAGGCCCCGCCCGGAGAGGCCACCCCAACTGCCTACCTGTGTCCAGGGGTGTCCCTCGGGTACAGGCCACCAGGGCCCCCATGCTGGGTTGTGATGTCATTCCAGACATGGAGTCAGCCGCCACATCCACCACGTCAGCCCCCGCGTGGGCACAGGCCAGCATGGCTGCCACACCCGCCCCTGACGTGTCGTGGGTGTGGATGTGCAGCGGGAGGTCGGGGAAGCGGTCCCGGAGGGAGCTGACCAGCATGGTGCAGGCCACAGGCTTCAGCAGCCCAGCCATGTCCTGAGGGAAGCGGGGAGGAGAGACGGTGAGGGGTGGGCATGTGATGTGCCCAGCGGGGGTGAGGAGCGTTACGGTGGGGAGGCAGGGCAGGGGGCAGACTCCTGGGGGTGGGCTGGGCAGGCACCTTGACGCACAGGATGTGGGTGCCGGCTCGCACCAGCTCCTCGGCCAAGCCCATGTAGTACTGCAGCGAGTACTTGGTGCGGCTGGGGTCGGACACGTCACCCGTGTAGGAGATGGCGGCCTCCACCACGCCACCAGCACTGCCCGCCGCCTCCATGCCCAGCAGCAGGTTGGGCAAGTAGTTGAGGGAGTCAAAGACCCGGAAGATGTCCATGCCATTCTCCTTGGCCACCTCGCAGAACCTGAGTGGCAGGAGCGCTCAGGGTTAGCTCCAGCCCACCCCCTCAGCACATCCTTTGCTGGCTCCTAGTCCTCTTGCAGCCCCTGGGGAGTGAGATCAGAGGGCCGGGTCTGGCAGGGGCACCATGGCATGTCCATGGTGTGGATAAGCCTCTCTGGGGCAGCCTGGGCCGGGAGGGGTCACCCCAGCAGCATCCGGAGAGCAGCAGAGCCGCCTGGTGCCAGTCGTGTGCAGCGCGGCTCTGTCTGCCCGAGTCAGAAGGACCGCTGAGGATTGTTTGCTTTGCCAAGGCGTGGCAGGCTGAGGAGACGGAGGCCTGGCTTCCAGCCGCAGCTCTCCACATGTGTACTGGGGCTCATCTGCCCCCCAGAGGCCTCCCGGGAAGCCCTCCCAGTCCTCTCATTTGCCGCCCTAGCTGGGCACAGCTACTGAGAAGCTTGCTTTCCAGCCCACTGTGGGGCGCGCAGGCCTCACACTGGGGCCCGAACAGCGCACCCCGCCCAGGCTCACTTGAAGACCACGTTGTCGGGGTAGTTGGTGTAGCCCACGGCGTTGGCCCCCCGCAGCAGCATCTGGAATGGGATGTTGGGGACGAGCTCCCGGAGCTCCTGCAGCCGTCGCCAGGGGCACTCATACAGGAAGCGCATGGCGACGTCAAAGGTGGCTCCTGCACCGGGACCAAGGGGCCCAGGTCAGCCCCTCACGTCCCAGGGTCCTTTGCATCCTGGGGGCCCCGCCACGCCCCGCAGCCTGCGCCTCTGGTCCTAACAGTGCCCTGCTCATCAGGGTCCCTTGCATCCTGGCCCCGACCCCTGTAGACTTTCCTTTGCTGGCCCCTCGGGACCGCTCAGGCTCACGGTGTCCTCTCTGTGCACCCCTCACAGCCCTCACCCCCCTTCTCTGTGCCACAGCACGCTAACAGGCTGGCATCTCCTCCTTCACCCTGAGCTGCCAGGGTCTCAGCTCCGTGACCTCAGGTCTGGCACCAGATCCGGGAGAAGGGACACTGGTCACTATTTGCTAAACCCGTGAATGCCTTGCCTTGTTCAGTTCTCAAGGGTTCCCCCAGGGTTCCCACCTCCAGCTTGTCCCAGAGAGCGACCCGCCTGCACTGTGGGGCCCACACTCCCTCCCTCTTCCAGCCTACCTCCCCAGTTCTCTATGCTGAAGAGTTTGTTGAAGCTGTGGGCAACGTAGGGGGAGATCTTTTTGAGATCGTGGGTGCGCACACGCGTTGCTAGCAGTGACTGGTGGGCATCCCTGAAGGTCGTGTCCATCAGCAGCAGCCCCTCATGGTTCCGCACCGCTCGAGCAAAGCCCTCGGGCCCCTCCCGCAGCAGAATGTCTCTGAAACCTGTTGGGGGTGGGCCTAGGGCAGAGCGGGGCATTAGCACCCACCCTACAAGTGGCAGCCTCCATGTCACTGCTGTGAGGTGGCAGAAAGGATCTCACCTACCTATGGGCACCACAGGGACAATGGGGTCCGTGGGGCTGGGGTTGGCCTTGACGGGGATCGGGGTGGTTGGGCCATTCACCATGACATGTCCTGAGGAGAGAGTGGGCGAGGGTCAGGGCAGGCTGGGCCAAGCCTGAGTCAAGGGCAGAAGTAAGTGGCTGGGCCTGGGGCTGGGGGTACTCCTCCAGGACCCCAGGTCTTCCAGCTGGCCCCTGTCCTCTCCAGAGCCAGGGCCTCCTGGGTCAAGGCAGTGGGGACCTAGTGATGGCCACACGGATGGAGAAGCAGCCTCTGAGATCGAGAGCAGGGGCGGGGGGCGGGGGCGGGGGCTGAAGCAAAAGAGGAGGTGTGTGGCCAGGCCAAGGACGGGGCAGAGCGGCCAGGCAGCTCTCTGGGTGGGGGCAGAAGCAAGGCATCTGGGGGGGGAGAGAAGGGAGACTCGGGCGGACCAAGGTAGTGCAGCAGCTTCTGGGCCCGGTTCTGTGCGGGCCGCAGCTGGAACAGCTCCGGGTTCTCGTCGATGAACTGTGTGTCCACGGTGCCTGCCAGGAACTGCTGGTTGTTGAGCACGTTCTGCAGGAAGGGGATGTTGGTCTGCAGGACAGAGGCGGGTAGGGGGGTGTCACCACGCAGTCTGGCCAGGGACAGGAGGGGCTGGATGTGCCGCCCAGGGGCAGGGCTCCCCGGGCTGTGGCGCAAGCCTCCCTGCGAAGTGGCGGTCCCACCTGCCTCACCACCCCCACCCCGGTCCTGGTGGAGCCCCCAGGCTGTCAAGGGCCTGAGCCCACTCCCTACCCTGCTGGCCCTGGAGCCTGTGCTGAGTCCCACCTCCCCACTCCTTCCAGCCAGACTGGAAAATGGATTTGGCCTTTCCTGCAGCACCAGCCCTCCCCGCCACGCTTCCTCAAAGGGGCCCCAACCTCCAGGGACCCCACCACTGCTCACAGCAGGCGCTCTGACAGTCTGAGGTCCCTCCTACCAGTTAAATCCACCCTCCTCCTGCCCTCTCCCTGGGCTTTCAAGACTTTTCACTCCCCTCTGTCTCCTCCCTCGTTCTCCCGGGGCTCCTCCCATCCCTGTAGGAAGGAGGTTGTCACCCGGCCTCTTCTTCACCCAGCACTCTCTCCCGGGGTGGCCTGTTCTGGCCACCAGCTCCAGACCCCACGTGGAAGTGCCTCCTGGGCACCTCTTCCCGAGTGCCCCTCACACAAGCTCATCCAGTCCCAAGTCGGCCTGTCTCCCCCAGGCCTCCCCTACCTTCCGCGGCATGCCTCACCACCCACCTGGTTCCCAAAACCTGCGCTCATCACCTTCACCACTCACTCCTGTGCCAATGGGCACACCGGAAGACTCTACCACAGCCATCTCTGGACTCCATGTACCCTCAGCCTCAGGCCATGCCTTCTGCCGGGTTTCCCCGTCACGGCCACCTCTGGTCACTCCAGACTTGCCCTGTGCGCTCATACCGCCATGCCTGCTGGCTGAGCTCCTCCTGGAACTCAAAGACCTTCCCGGTCCTCATCTTCCGCCTTCACGGCAGAGCCGGACGCTCCCTTTCTAGGACGCCATGGGACTAGCCGTGGGAAAGCCTTGCTCAGCCTCGTCATCTTGTCTGCAATCTTCTCAGACCTGGGAGCACTTTAGAGGCAGGGGTGCCGTCTGAGGAGCTGGTGCCCACGTGCTCTGTGCACAAGGGCCCTCTGTTCTGCTCATTAAACAGCTGGGTGACAGCATGAAGCCGCGGCAGGGCTGAGTCCAACCTAGAGGCCAAGGAGGGGTTGGGTGGGAGTGCCTGGGAGCCCGCGCTGCAAGAGCTGCCCCAGGACACGCTGCAGGGCCTAGTGGACGTGACGCCGGTGTGCGTGTGCCTGTGGCTGTGTGGCTACAGCCTGGCTGTCACTTCAGAGAAGGCAACTTTGTGGGTTGCACATGCACGATCCTCTGGCACCTTCGATAGGAAGCCCAGGCCCAGCAGNGCTGCAGGGCCTAGTGGACGTGACGCCGGTGTGCGTGTGCCTGTGGCTGTGTGGCTACAGCCTGGCTGTCACTTCAGAGAAGGCAACTTTGTGGGTTGCACATGCACGATCCTCTGGCACCTTCGATAGGAAGCCCAGGCCCAGCAGGCCCCAGGCCCTGAGGCTGCTCTGAGAGATTCTTCCTGCTAGCACCCACGGTGGCCACCGCAGAGTGGGGCCGGCCAACGTTGCCTCATGACTGCCAGGTGTAACAAGCCTGCCTGTCTGTCCCTGAGACTAGTCAGTGCTCCTCCTAAAATGGGGACATTTCAGCTGGGCCAAGGCATGGAATCTGAGACAAGAAAACCAGTTCAACCAGCTAAAGAACCTAGTGCATCCTAGGGGTGGCAAGGATGCTAAGAGGCCTCCACGTCCCACCCTGCATTTCCCTTGGGTAGACCCCTCCTCTTTTGTAACTTCTGGATGATGTCACCCAATCTGTCCTCCATGAGGGAGTAAGCTCCATGCAGGCAGGCAGGCCCCTCTGGTTCCCCATCTATCCTAGCTCCCCGCGGAGCAGCAAGTGGTGGATGCCAGTAACGTGTAGGTTGAGAGTGAATGAAAACGTTCTTGATGGGGAGAAGAACGAGGGAGTATCCGATGCCACTGACCAAGAGGTGACCTGGGCAAGGATCCAGCGCCTTCATTTACAAATTCAACAGCCACGGAGGCCCAAGGAGTGGCAATGAAAAGAATGCTTTCCAGCTGCCTGAGCCCCTCACAAGTCACCTTCTCTCACGCCATGAAGCACCAACAATCAACACTCCTTAGCCTGAATAAGGAAACTGTCTCAGTGGTTAACAACTTGCCCAAGGTTACCGGGTGTACCAGGCAGGATTAGAAATCCAAGGAAATGGCAATCCACTCCAGTATTCTTGCCTGGGAAATCCTATGGACAGGGAAGCCTGGAGGAGTACAGTCCATGGAGTCGCAAGAGCTGCACACGAGTTAGCGACTAAACCACCACCCCTGTTTCCTTGAGGAGCCTGAGGGCTAGGAAATACTTGGGGGAGGTGGTAACTTCCCTTATTTCCCTGCTGGGCCCAGACGAAAGACCAGGGTGCGCGTTCAGCTTCAGAGCGCTCAGCGCTCCCAGCCGAGCCCGGATCTCAGAGACAAAAAGCCGGGAACTCAACCCCGCGGGAGGCCCATCTCAGCCGGGCCGACTCGTTCCGGGCCACTCTTCTAGGGAAATGGCCCGGTAGGAACAGAA
>SJYA01025244.1:0-13301 GCA_006410615.1 Neotragus moschatus
TAAATCACAGCAGGATCCTCTATGACCCACCTCCCAGAGTATTGGAAATAAAAGCAAAAATAAACAAATTAGATCTAATTAAACTTAAAGGCTTTTGCACAATGAAGGAAACTATAAGCAAGGTAAAAAGACAGCCTTCAGAATGGAGAAAATGATAGCAGATGAAGCAACTGACAAAGAATTAATCCAAAATATACAAGCAGCTCATTCAACTAAATACCAGAAAAATAAACAACCCAATTAAAAAGTGGACTAAAGAACTAAATAGACATTTCTCCAAAGAAGACATACAGATGGCTAACAAACACATGAAAAGATGCTCAACATCACTCTCTATCAGAGAAATGCAAATCAAAACCACAATGAGGTACCATTTTTCAGGCCAGTCAGAATGGCCACAATCCAAAAGTCTACAAGCACTAAATGCTGAAGAGGGTGTGGAGAAAAGGGAACCCTCTTACACTGTTGGTGGGAATGCAAATTAGTACAGCCACTATGGAGAACAGTGTGGAGATTCCTTAAAAAACTGGAAATAGGACTGCCTTATGACCCAGCAATCCCACTGCTGGGCACACACACTGAGGAAACCAGAATTGAAAGAGACACATGTACCCCAGTGTTCATCACAGCACTGTTTGTCATAGCCAGGACATGGAAGCAACTTAGATGTCCAACAGCAGATGAATGGATAAGAAAGCTGTGGTACATATACACAATTGAATATTACTCAGCTATTAAAAAGAATGCATTTGAGTCAGTTCTAATGAGGTGGATGAACCTAGAGCTTATTATACAGAGTGAAGTAAGCCAGAAAGAAAAACACCAATACAGTATACTAACATATGCATATGGAATTTAGAAATATGGTAACAATAACCTTGTATGCGAGACAGCAAAAGAGACACAGATGTAAAGAACAGTCTTTTGGACTCGGTGGGAGAGGGCAAGGGTGGGACGATTTGGGAGAATGGCATTGAAACATGTATAATATCATAGGTGAAACGGATCACCAGTCCAGGTTCAATGCAGGATACAGGATCCTTGGGGCTGGTGCACTGGAATGACCCAGAGGGATAGGATGGGGAGGGAAGAGGGAGGGGTTCAGAATGGGGAACATGGGTACACCCATGGTGGATTCATGTCAATGTGTGGCAAAAACCACCACAATATTGTAAAATAATTAGCCTCCAATTAAAATTAATTAATTTAAAGAAAATTTAAGTAGTTAGCATCTGTTAATTCCAAATTCCCATTTCATTCCTCCCCACCCACTTTCCCTTTGGTAACCATAAGCTGCTTTCTATGTCTATAAGTCTATTTCTGTTTTGTAATGATTTCATTTGTATCATTTTTTTAGAGTCAGCACAAAAGCAATTCCCATGTGTTCCTCCACCAACATGGCAAACATAAACTTTGATTTCTCTGGATACCAAGCCACCGCCTTATGAGCTCTGAAGACAGAATACAACATACCATGTTCATTTAGCAGAAAAGGAATTCCTCCACCAAAAGGTGTCATTCTGACCTGTGGTAGGTGCACAAATTAGAATAGAAAAATTATCTTCACAACATCCCAGTGAAGTTTAGCACTTCCTCCAACTATGAATGCAGACAACAAACTGCAGTATTATTCACAGTACCTGTGACTGTGTTAAAAATACAGTTACAAATATTTTCATATCACATCAGAGGTGTTGCTGATATCTCAAAATGTTATTTATGCTCATCCTTATTTTAGAACTATACCAGCTATTTGACCTGACACTGAATCTTTTTATTAAGTAATATGATATTTTATATCACAGTATTTTATTTAAGATTTAATAACTATATTTCAGTAGAATTGGTTTACTTTGTATTCCTATGCATTTTGTTTTATGTATTTAAGAGCATATTCTGAAAAGAAACTCACAGGGTTCACCAGATTCCTGAAGTTCATCAAGTGCTTAAAACATGCCCATATCCTCTTAACATAAGTTTTCCTTAAACAGGTAAAAATAAATTTCGTGGGTTACCGGGCAGCAGGTGGTTACAGAGTTATAGACTGGGAAGGATAGGTAGTGCAGAAAAGCAGATGAAAAAGGAAACAGGAAAAATATAATTTCACTAAATAAAATCCCAGTATGTGTGAGATGATCCCAATAATGCCTGTTTATATGATCATATGCTTATAAACAATAACAAATTTTAAATCTCTTTAAAGTGTTGGAAGTTGCTCTCTCGTAACACTATCTTGAGAGTTTAAAAATAAAATAGTCTTAATAAAAAGCCATAGCTAGGGCATCTGCAGAAAGACCAACCACAGCAAATTTACCCACTGAGACTATACATTCTGCCTTTCTCTGAGCATAGAACCAGTCCCAAGTTACTGAATTGTAGGAGATTCTCATTTAAAAAATAAGACAGGTGAGAATTTAAGGAAAACATTATCATCTTTGCTGTGAAAATCTCTTTCAAAAAAGTTACAGCTTCTTGGCAGCTCACTTGAGAACAACACCAACAAAAAGTGGCGAGTAATATGCTGTAAGATACAAGAAAGCTAGACCACCCCTTCAGAGTCCACCAGGGCCTTTCCCAGGACCCTCCATCACCCAGGGACCTCTCAGCATGGGTGATGCTCTCTGAACTCACCAGGTCTGAGGACTATCCGCTTTCATCAGTTAGGTCCAGAGTGGGCCTCAGTTTTTCCAGGTTATCCTTCCTGCAAAGAAAAAAAGCCGTACGCTAGACTGCACCACCATCCACTAAGCTTCCATCCACCCTGCATCCGTCTTTCTTACTGCGGCCAAAATCATTGCTTCTAAACACAAGTGTGATTCTCTCAAACTCTCCCTCCAAAAACATTTAGGCTGCCAGTGCACATCTGCTCAAGTACTCAGTCATGCCCACCTGCTGGCGACCCCATGGACGGTGGCCCACCAGGCTCCTCTCCATGGGATGTCCCAGGCAATAACACTGGAGTGGGTTTCCATTTCCTTCTCCAGGGGATCTTCCTGACCCAGGGATTGAACCTGTGTCTCCTGCATTGGCAGGCGGATTCTTTACCTCTGAGCCACCAGGGAAACACCAGAATACCAGTGCATTGGACAAACACTGCCTCTATGTTTTGATGAAATGCAGAGACTTGCTTAGTATTCTATGCAGCTCCAGTGTCCCCACTGGCCACAGTGTAGCTTCTGCTTTGTCTCTGTGTGTGATTAAATCTGTCTCCCTCACTAGACTATAGGGACTGGGACATGGGACTGTTTTTGTAACATCGCTGCAATTCCAGAGCTTTGCACAGAGCTTGATTGAATACCAGGTGCCCAATTAATATTAACTGAATGAATTAACTCATAGGTTGATGGAAGGATGGATGAATGGATGAGACAGTTCCTTTGCAACATAAGTATTGGGCATGCTGCCAAGGTCATGGCCCTCTTGGCTCATTACCTTTCTGAATCAACCAGACCCGTGATGGTCCACAATCAGTTCCACAAGAACTGGAAAACCAGTCTTGAGAAGCAGCACACACACCCCCAGGCCGTCCACACCCTTCAGATGTCTGCATCATTGTCTTTTACCTCTCAGGGCACTTCCTGCCTCTCCCCACCCGCCCCTTCCCTAATTCTCTACCCCGACCATTTAGCTGGAATGCCCTGCTTCCACTCGCTGTGAACAACAGACATGCATCAGTACTGATCTGCCGAGACTCAGCTCACCAGCCACATTCTCTGGTCTTCCCTATCAGGATGCCATTTACTTATTGGGGGTAAGGAGCAGGGAGCAGTCAAGAGCCCTGTGCTGAGCACCCAAATGAGCAGCAGTCTCTCACCCATCCAAGTCCAGGTTTCTCGTGTCTGGGGTCCCCAGTTCCAGCATCGCTCAGCAAGCAAACAAATCCCGCTGTACTGTTTTCAGTTGTGAGAATATTGTTCTCCACACTCTAAGCTCTCTGTGCCCAGGGACCACAAACAAGGCACTGTGGCTCAGCGCCTTGGATCTGGAGCCAGCTAAAGTGCGTTAGAATTCCTGCTCTGCCTCTGTGTGGTCTTGGGCAAAGTCCTTAATCTCCCTGTGTCTGTTTCCACATCAGTAAATAAAGGCAACAGCTACCTTGTGGTGTATGAAGTGTTAGGCAAAGCAGACTCCCGACAACAATGACTTTGAGGTCACTGGCCTCTGGCTCTGAGCCCCTGTTTCTTTGGGTTTTGCTTTGTTTCGCTTTTCACCATGTTTCTGACTTGTTCTGAGCTCCAGTGCCTACTTTGCACCTTAGACTCTGGGTCTGGAGGCCGCAATGGAGACAGTGTTACCTGCAACCCAATACCTCACCTGGCACTGGTGTTTATCTGCCTCCCCGGAGTCCAGGAGTCACCACCTCCCACACATCCCCTTTATCTGCTGCACCCTCCTGCCTGCACCCTCACGGCTCACACCTAACAGGATTCTCAGGAAGCCCACCAGCCTTCTCTGACATCCCACCTGCTTATTTGGCAGCTCATAAGCATCACTCTTTCCCCTTTGACTCCTTAGTTCCCATGACCCAGCCCTACTCAGATATCCAGTCCTACTACCTTCAGGACCAAAGTTCTATCACAAAGAACACCACTTCTGATTTAAAAGGTATAAAGTAAAGTGAAACACACTCAGTTGTGTCCGGCTCTTTAGTCCATGGACTTCTCCAGACCAAGAATACTGCAGTGGGTAGCCCATCCCTTCTCTAGCAGATCTTCCCAGCCCAGGAATCAAACTGGGGTCTCCTGCATTGCAGGCAGATTCTTTACCAACTGGGCCATCAGGGAAGCCCAAATAAAATACAAACCATGGTCTCAACCAAAGTGGTCTTCAGGCCCAATTTCCAAAATCAAGGAAGACTATCATTTCCCAACAACATTTAATAATTTTTTAATATTTTTTTTCTGGGCTTTGTTGGGTCTTAGTCGTGGCGTGTGGATCTAGTTCCCTACTAGGGACCAAACCCAGGCCCCCGGCATTGGGAGCACAGTCTTAACCACTGGACACCAGGGAAGTCCCTCCCCACGACAGTTTAGCCTGCATCCCACATGGGTCCTTACACCACCCTCAGCTTCCCTCTGTGGACCACGGTGCTCACCCCAGTGTCATTACTGCCCTTCCCCACCCCACCATCAGCTATCTTAACAACTCCTCAGGCATCTTATAGTAAGGTAACGCCTATGGGTATAAAAATCACTTAATACATTAATGCATTTTTTCATGTTAACATTATTTACTAAAATCATTAATACCCAAAGCATGGACTGAAATAAAGGATGAAGTTATTTAAAACTAATAAGGATTTATTTACTAGTTGTTCTTCTCGTAGGGTAAAGCATCTGCCTGCAATGCAGGAGACCCCAGTTTGATTCCTGGGCTGGGAAGATCTGCTAGGGAAGGGATAGGCTACCCACTGCAGTATTCTTGGTCTGGAGAATTCCATGGACTAAAGAGTCGGACACGACTGAGCGAGTTTCACTCTCCCCTGGAGAAGGAAATGGCAACCCACTCCAGTACCCTTGCCTGGAAAATCCCATGGATGGAGTAGCCTGGTAGGCTACAGTCCATGGGGTCACAAAGACTCGGACACGACTGAGCAACTTCACTTGTTCCTCTTAGGAAGTAAAGATGACTACCGTTTCCTTTCAAATAAAGAAAAGCAAATGGGTTTCTTAGTGCAGAGTTGATGTTCCACAAATCATTTAGGATAATAATAATAATTATGATTTGCTTGGGGCTTACACATACAGTATATGCTACTATTGTGTCTTTTAACAAGTGCAGAAATCATAGCTTGGAAAGGTTAATACTTTACTGCAAGGTCATAAATCTACAAAGTGGTACACATAAGACTTGAATTCAGGTAGTCAGATGCTTCTAAGGAAGGAAGGAAGGAATTTCAAAACAGAAAATGGTGAATTTCTCATTGCAGAGAAAACATATTCCCTTTAAACCTTGAAATAAGTCATCTACTCATGAATGTGTATCATAAATGTGTACCTTCTTATAAATGTGTTTCAAATACCTGTGAAAAGAATAGAAGCAAAAGGCAAAGGAGAAAAGGAATATATACCCAGTTGAATGCAGAGTTCCAAAGAATAGCCAGGAGAGATAAGAAAGGCTTCCTTGGTGATCAGTGAAAATAAATAGAGGAAAACAACAAAATGGAAAAGACTAGAGATCTCTTCAAGAAAATTAGAGACACCAAGGGAACATTTCATGCAAAGATGGGCTCAATAAAGGACAGAAATGGTAGGGACCTAACAAAAGCAGAAGATATTAAGAAGAGGTGGCAAGAATACACAGAACTGTACAAAAAAGATCTTCATGACCCAGATAATCATGATGGCATGCCCCCTCACTTAGAGCCAGACATCCTGGAATGTGAAGTCAAGTGGGCCTTAGGAAGCATCACTACCAACAAAACTAGTGGAGGTGATGGAATTCCAGTTGAGCTATTTCAAATCCTAAAAGATGACACTATGAAAGTGCTGCACTCATATGCCAGCAAATTTGGAAAACTCAGCAGTGGCCACAGGACTGGAAAAGGTCAGTTTTCATTCCAATCCCAAAGAAAGGCAATGCCAAAGAATGTTCAAACTACCACACAATTGCACNGAGTCCCTTGGACTACAAGGAGATCCAACCAGTCCATCCTAAAGGAAATCAGTCCTGAATATTCATTGGCAGGACTGATGCGGAAGCTGAGGCTCCAATGCTTTGGCCACCTGATGGGAAGAGCCCATTCAGTGTTAAAGACCCTGATGCTGGGAAAGACTGAGAGCAAAAGGAGAAAGAGGCAGCAGAGGATGAGATGGGTGGATGGCATCACCGACTCAACGGACATGAGTTTGAGCATATTCTTGGAGACAGTGAAGGACAGGGAAGCCTGGTGTGCTGCAGTCCTCGGGGTCACAAAGAGTCAGACAGGACTTGGCGAGTGAACGACACACAACAGCAACCGCGGTCACCATGCTTTATGTTAGGGTCTCACCTCTTCTTCATCTTACAGCTGAAGTTTGTTCCCTTTCATGAACCTCTCCCTCATACCCTATCACTCCTCCTCCACTCCCAACTGCCCCTGGCAAGTACTTTCCTACTTTGTTTCTATGAATTTGACTGTTTAAAACATATTCCACCAAAAAAAATTCTCCATGTAGAAGTGAAACCATACAGTCCTTGTCTTTCTCTCCCTGACTTATCTCACTTAAGATAATACCCTCAAGTGCCACCATCCTTCTTTCTCGTGGCTGGATGATATTTTGATTGATTTTTTTTCCCCCCACTAATTTTGCTGCATGGCTACCGTCGGTCCCCACCAGAGCTAAGGGAAGATGCGCCTGCTGGCTCCTTCCCACATTCCCCTCTCATACGGCCCCTCTGGGCCTGGCACTGACCAACTGAGGCCAGCCCTGCCCTGGGACACCAAAGACACCAGGACTCGACAGGCTGCCCCCTTCCTGGCATGTCCCTCTTCCACTCGGGTGCTCGACCCTCCTTAGCCTTATTTCCTCGCCTGAGAAATGGGACGACACCACCTCCTGCAGGGACCTGGCTGGGCCCGCGTGCACTCTGCTCAGCAACACACAGCAGGAACTTATTCAGGAGGCCCACGTCCCAGGCCCCATCCCTGGCAGGTGGGGGGTCGGGGCTGGACATCGGAGTAAACATACAGACCGAACTTCCCGTCCTCATGCAGCTGACGCTGCGGGCTGTCGTTCTCAAGGCAGGGGCGGTTTGGTCTCCCGGAGGCCACCGGGCCGGGAGGAGATGTGTCTGTTTTTCACAAAGCTGGGGGCAGGCCTGCTCGTGGCCTCTACTGGGTGGAGGACACGGACTGGTAACACACAGGACAGGCGCCCCCAGGGAATTACCCAGCCCCAAACATCCAGAGAGCCAAGGCAGAGAGCCACTGCTCTGGGGAGAGACAGTAGACCAGATGAACGAGGAAAACCAACAATTGTTAGAGGGTGGTGAGCGCTAAGGAGTCAGCCCCACACACGCAAGCAGGCAGACAAGCTTCCTCTTTCCCACCATAGCAACCATGCGGCTTCAAGGAGGGGAAACGCTCCTAGGCCTGAGACCCAGAGGCACGCTGCCCACCTGGCGTTAAACCAGGCAACAGGCGGTCCACAGCCACTGCGGGTAGGCGTGCCAAGGCCCCCGGAGTCCCTGCTGCAGCCTTCACCGCCGGCCCCAGGGGCCGAGAGGTAACTGTGTATCCTTCAGCAGGTGGCCTGACCTGCTCTCCCAGATGTAACGTGGGGGCCCTGGTGGGACTCTTTTGGGGTCAAATGGGACCTGATTGTACGAGGTGCTTAGTCAAGGTCACCGGTGTTATGGTACATAGTGGTGAAGGGTGGGGCATGGAAGGTTCTGGAACACTGAAAGGAGGGAATGGTGAGTCTGCCAGGACAAAGAGGGGCTTAGGGAGGCTTCCCTGAGGAAGGAGCACCCCCCACGCCGGGCTCTCACACCAGGTAAGCAGATCAGGAAGGAAGATAAGACAAACAGACTCACGGGGTGGGTGTCACTGGTTTGTACGCGTGTGTTTGTGAAGACAGAGCAGGGGATGGGGTAGGACACGACACTGGGGTTCAGCACCCACAGAGCAGTGACTGCCACACCCAGGACGCTGCTTCATCCTCACCTCCTAACTGCCCCTGGCAGTCTCGTCTCAACTCAGCAGCCAGAGGTTCCTTGAAACCTAAAGTCAGACCTTTCCCTCTCGTCACAGGCAGTGTACAAGCCAGGTCCTTACAAAACCCCACATCTGCCCCACACGGACCTCATCCCGTGAGCCCCTCTCTCCTGTGCCCCCCACACCCACTGTTCCAGCCACACGGGCCTCCTCTCCCATTCCAGAAACACGAATGCCTCAGGGCCTTTGCACCTGCTGTGGCCTCAACCAGGAGTTCACTCCCATTGGCACTCCAGGGCTCACTCCACCCTCCAGGGCTTTGTGCAGGCAGTGATGATGTCGCAGAGAACATGACTCCTGAGCTGGGCCTTGAGGGGTGAGTAGGAGTTTGCCAAATGGAGGAAGAGCAGCCTGTTCGGAAGAGGGGTCTTGCATGGGCAGAGGGTGCGTGTGGGAGAGCAGGGCAGACCCGGGTCCGGCGCCCAGCAGAGAGACCTGTTGGAGCTGACCCAGAGGAGAGAGCCAAGGAGGAGTAGCCAAGTCTCAAAGGTGTGGAGGCTGGAGACCGGGAGCCATCAAGGAGGGGACTCCGAGGGTCAGCCCCCCCTAGAAACAGCTGCTCCATTCCCTTCTTTTCCTTCGCAGGNCCAGCAGAGAGACCTGTTGGAGCTGACCCAGAGGAGAGAGCCAAGGAGGAGTAGCCAAGTCTCAAAGGTGTGGAGGCTGGAGACCGGGAGCCATCAAGGAGGGGACTCCGAGGGTCAGCCCCCCCTAGAAACAGCTGCTCCATTCCCTTCTTTTCCTTCGCAGGTAAGCTGGCATCACTGTGAGTTACTGCGCTTATCCACTCTATAACCCTTTTTTTTTTTTTAGTATAATTACTTTGGGAGTATATATGCAAGCCAAGAAGCAACATTTAGAACTGGACATGGAACAACAGACGGGTTTAAAATTGGAAAAGGAGTCCGTCAAGGCTGTTTATTGTCACCCTGCTTATTTAACTTGTATGTAGAGTACATCATGAGACACGCTGGACTGGATGAAGCACGACCTGGAATCAAGATTGCCGGGAGAAATAGCAACAATCTCAGATATGCAGATGACAGCACCATAATGGCAGAAAGCGAAGAGGAACTAAGAGCCTCCTGATGAAGGCGAAAGTTCAGTTCAGCTCAGTTCAGTCCAGTTCAGTTGCTCAGTCGTGTCTGACTCTTTGCGACCCCATGAATNTGGGCATACCAGACCACCTGACCTGCCTCTTGAGAAACTTGCATGCAGGTCAGGAAGCAACAGTTAGAACTGTACATGGAACAACAGACTGGTTCCAAATAGGAAAAGGAGTACATCAAGGGTGACAACCCTGCTTATTTAATTTATATGCAGAGTACATCATGAGAAACGCTGGGCTGGAGGAAGCACAAGCTGGAATCAAGATTGCCAGGAGAAATATAAATAACCTCAGATATGCAGATGACACCACCTTAATGGCAGAAAGTGAAGAACTAAATAGCCTCTTGATTAAAGTGAAAGAGGAAAGTGAAAATTTTGACTTAAAGCTCTACATTCAGAAAATTAAGTTCATGGCATCTAGTCCCATCACTTCATGGCAAATAGGTGGGGAAACAGTGCAGATTTTATTTTGAGGGGCTTCAAAGTCACTGCAGATAGTGACTGCAGCTTTGAAATTAAAAGATACCTACTCCTTGGAAGGAAAGTTATGACCAACGTAGACAGCATATTAAAAAGCAGAGACATTACTTTGCCAACAAAGGTCCGTCTAGTCAAGGCTATGGTTTTTCCTGTGGTCATGTATGGATGTGAGAGTTGGACTACAAAGAAGGCTGAGCGCTGAAGAATTGATGGTTTTGAACTGTGGTGTTGGAGAAGACTCTTGAGAATCCCTTGGACTGCAAGGATATCCAACCAGTCCATCCTAAAGGAGATCAATCCTGGGTGTTCATTGGAAGGACTGATGCTGAAGCTGAAACTCTAATACTTTGGCCTCCTGATGCAAAGAACTGACTCATTTGAAAAGACCCTGATGTTGGGAAAGATTGAAGGTGGGAGGAGAAGGGGACGACAGAGGATGAGATGGTTGGATGGCATTGCTGACTCAATGGACATGAGTTTGAGTGAACTCCAGGAGTTGGTGATGGACAGGGAGGCCTGGCGTGCTGCGATTCATAGGGTTTCAAAGAGTCGGACACAACTGAGCAACTGAACTGAGCTGAGCTGAACTGAACTCAAAAATGTGGGTAATTGTGATACACCTTGGGAGGATGTGGCCTTAAAACCTAACTTCTACCTCTGTTTATATACTGGAAAATTTAATTGTCACAATTGATTAGTCAGAAGTCATTTCCTTCACAATCAAGATCATTTTAAATATTCTGGAAAAGATAAACATCCAGTTCTAAAGTCCTTTATTTACATAGTGATTATGTACATTTGCTTGTCATTTGTGGAGTTTTTTTATAATTTTTTATTGGCCAGTACATAGTAGGTGCTGCTATATACTAAATGTTGCACTGTTTGGATGGATGGAGAGATGACGGATGGATGAACGGATGATGGGTGGATGGGTAGACAGATGGGGAGATGAATGGATATCGTGGATTCTCTGTCTTGGACAATTGAGTAAGAGCTACCCTGACTGAGTCTTTTGATCCTTGGATATTTCAGTTCTCTTTTTTTCTAATTTGCTTATTTTTTAATTGAAGGCTAACTGCTTTACAAAATTGTGTTGTTTTCTGTCAAACCTCAACATGAATCAGCCAAAGATATACATACATCCCCTCCTCTTTGAAGCTCCCTCCCATCTCTCTCCCCACCCCACCCCACTGCTCTAGGTTGATACAGAGCCCCTGTTTGAGTTTCCTGAGATGTACAGCAAATTCCCGTTGGCTGTCTATTTTACATGTGGGAATGTAAGTTTCCATGTTAATCTCTCCATACATGTCATCCTCTCCTCCCCTCTCCCCATATCCATAAGTCTGTTCTCTCTGTCTGTTTCTTCATTGCTGCTCTGTAAATAAATTCTTCAGAACCATTTTTCTAGATTGGGTTGTTCATAATTTCTATTCCTTCCTGGTGTCTTGGAAGATTGAACTTTTCTAAGAATCTGTATATAGTTGCTCACAATAATCTCTTATAATCCTGTGCATTTCTGCAGTGTCTGTTGTAACCTCTCCTTTTTCATTTCTCATTTTGTTGATTTGATTCTTCTCTTTTTTTTTTCTTGATGAGTCTGGCTAAAGGTTTGTCAATTTTGTTTATCTTCTCAAAGAACCAGCTTTTAGTTGTATTAATCTTTACTATGCTTACTTAATTTTTCATTTATTTCTCTTCTGATCTTCATGATTTCCTTCCTTCTGCTAATTGGGGGGGTGGGGGTGGGGCTTGTTCTTCTTTTCCCAGTTGCTTTAGGTGTAAAGCTGGGTTGTCTATTCGATGTTTTTCCTGTTACTTGAGGGAGGATTGTGTTCTCTCAGAACTGCTTTCGCTGCATCCTGTAGGCTTTGAGTTGGCCTGTTTTCATTGTCATTTGTTTCTAGAAATTTTTTGATTTCCCTTTTGAGTTCTTCAGTAACCTGTTGGTAATTTAGAAATGTGTTGTTTAATGTCCATGTGTTTGTGTTCACAGTTTTTTTCTTGTAATTGATATCTAGTTTCATAGCATTGTGGTCAGAGAAGACGGCTGATACAACTTCAGTTTTCTTAAATTCACTGAGGTTTGATTGGTGACCCAAGCTGTGGTCTATCCTGGAGAACATTCCATGTACACTTGAGGAGAAGGTGTATTCTCCTGCATTTGGATAGAATATCCTGCAGATATCAATGAGATCCATCTAATGTATCATTTCAGACTTGTGCTTCTTTATTAATTTTCTGTTTTGATGATCTGTCCATTGGCGTGAGTGGGGTGTTAAAGTCCCCTACTACTACTGTGTTAGTGTCCATTTCTCCTTTTATTTCTGTTAGTGCTTGTCTTATGTATTGAGGTGCTCCTATGTGGAGTGCAGAGATATTTACAATTGTTATGTCTTCCTCTTGGCCTGACCCCTTGATCATTATGTAGTGTCCTTCCTCATCTCTAGTAGTAGTCTTTATTTTAAGGTCCATTTTGTCTGATGTGAGGATCGCTCCTCCAGCTTCTTCTGCTTCCTGTTTGCATGGATATATTTTTCCATCCTCTCACTTTCAGTCTGTATGTGTCTTTAGGTCTGAAGTGGGTTTCTTGTAGACAGTGTATATATGGGTCTTGTTTTTGTGTCCATTCAGCCAGTCTATGTCTTTGGTTGGAGCATTCAATCCACTCACATTTAAAGCTATCACTGGTCACTTGAGCGCAGGCGGCTGCGGAGCCGGCTCACTTGACCGCAGGCGGCTGCGGAGCAGGCTCACTGAGAGCAGCNTGTATATATGGGTCTTGTTTTTGTGTCCATTCAGCCAGTCTATGTCTTTGGTTGGAGCATTCAATCCACTCACATTTAAAGCTATCACTGGTCACTTGAGCGCAGGCGGCTGCGGAGCCGGCTCACTTGACCGCAGGCGGCTGCGGAGCAGGCTCACTGAGAGCAGCAGAGAGGAACCACCCGCGTCCGAGGACAGGGGCGGCAGCCGGGAGGAGCCACCCTGCGTCCAAGAGACAGCGGCAGAGAGT
>SJYA01025271.1:0-10929 GCA_006410615.1 Neotragus moschatus
AGGTCAGGGGCAGAAACCGGGAGGAAACCATGCCCGAGGGGCAGAAGCAGAGGCTGGGAGGAGCAACCCCATGTCCAAGGAGCCGTGGCTATATGGGCACAGGAGGGCCTAGAGGAGCTATTCCATGTTCAAGGTCAGGAAGGGCAGTGGTGAGGAGATACCCCTCGTCCAAGGTAAGGACAAGTGGGTGCACTTTGTTGGAGCAGCCGTGAAGAGATATCCCATGGCCAAGGTAAGAGAAACCCAAGTAAGATGGTAGTTGTTGCAAGAGGGCATTAGAGGGCAGACACACTGAAACCATAATCACAGAACACTAGTCAATCTAATCACACTAGGACCACAGCCTTGTCTAACTCAGTGAAACTAAGCCATGCACCGTGGGACCATCCAAGATAGGCAGGTTATGATGGAGAGGTTTGACAGAATGGGGTCAATTGGAGAAGGGAATGGCAAGCCACTTCCGTATTCTTGCCTTGAGAACCCCATGAACAGTATGGAAAGGCAAGATAATAGGACACTGAAAGAGGAACTTCCCAGGTTGGTAGATGCCCAATATGCTGCTGCTGCTGCTGCTGCTAAGTCACTTCAGTCACGTCCAACTCTATGCTACCCCATAGATGGCAGCCCACCAGGCTCCCCCGTCCCTGGGATTCTCAAGGCACAAACACTGGAGTGGGTTGCCATTTCCTTCTCCAGCCCAATATGCTGCTGGAGATCAATGGAGAAATAAGTCCAGAAAGAATGAAGGGATGGAGCCAAAGCAAAAACTACACCCAGTTTTGGATGTGACTGGTTATAGAAGCAAGGTCTGATGCTGTAAACAGCAATATTGCATAGGAACCTGGAATGTCAGGTCCATGAATCAAGGCAAATTGGAAGTGGTCAAACAAGAGATGGCAAGAGTGAACGTTGACGTTCTAGGAATCAGTGAACTAAAATGGACTGGAATGGGTGAATTTAATTCAGATGACCATTATATCTACTACTGTGGGCAAGAATCCCTTAGAAGAAAGGGAGTAGCCATCACGGTCAACAAAGAGTCTGAAATGCAGTNGTCGACATTCTAGGAATCAGCGAACTAAAATGGACTGGAATGGGTGAATTTAACTCAGATGACCATTATATCTACTACTGTGGGCAAGAATCCCTTAGAAGAAAGGGAGTAGCCATCACGGTCAACAAAGAGTCTGAAATGCAGTACTTGGATACAATCTGTTCGTTTCCAAGGCAAACCATTCAATATCATGGTAATCCAAGTCTATGCCCTAAATAAGGGCGTAACATTAAATAAGCTGAAGTTGAATGGTTCTATGAAGATCTACAAGACCTTTTAGAACTAACACCCCAAAAAGATGTCCTTTTCATTATAGGGGACTGGAATGCAAAAGTAGGAAGTCAAGAAACACCTGGAGTAACAGGCAAATTTGGCCTTGGAATGCGGAATGAAGCAGGGCAAAGACTAATAGAGCTTTGCCAAGAGCTTTGCTTTATTTGGTCATAGCAAACACCTTCTTACAACAACACAAGAGAAGACTCTACACATGGACATCACCAGATGGTCAACACCGAAATCAGATTGATTATATTCTTTGCAGCCAAAGATGGAGAAGCTCTATACAGTCAACAAAAACAAGACCAGGAGCTGACTGTGGCTCAGATCATGAACTCCTTATTGCCAAATTCAGACTTAAATTGAAGAAAGTAGGGAAAACCACTAGACCATTCAGGTATGACCTAAATCAAATCCCTTATGATTATACAGTGGAAGTGAGAAATAGATTTAAGGGCCTAGATCTGATAGATAGAGTGCCTGATGAACTATGGAATGAGGTTCGTGACATTGTACAGGAGACAGGGATCAAGACCATCCCCATGGAAAAGAAATGCAAAAAAGCAAAATGGCTGTCTGGAGAAGCCCTACAAATAGCTGTGAAAAGAAGAGAAGGAAAAAGCATAGGAGAAAAGGAAAGATATAAGCATCTAAATGCAGAGTTCCAAAGAATAAAAAGAGATAAGAAAGCCTTCCTCAGCAACCACTGCAAAGAAATAGAGGAAAACAACAGAATGGGAAAAACTAGAGATCTCTTCAAAAAAATAAGAGATAGCAAGGGAATATTTCATGCAAAGATGGGCTCAATAAAGGACAGAAATGGTATGGACCTAACAAAAGCAGAAGATATTAAGAAGAGGTGGTAAGAATATACAGAAGAACTGTACGAAAAAGATCTTCACAACNATAAAAAGAGATAAGAAAGCCTTCCTCAGCAACCACTGCAAAGAAATAGAGGAAAACAACAGAATGGGAAAAACTAGAGATCTCTTCAAAAAAATAAGAGATAGCAAGGGAATATTTCATGCAAAGATGGGCTCAATAAAGGACAGAAATGGTATGGACCTAACAAAAGCAGAAGATATTAAGAAGAGGTGGTAAGAATATACAGAAGAACTGTACGAAAAAGATCTTAACAACCAAGATAATGATGATGGTATGATCACTCACGTAAAGCCAGACATCCTGAAATGTGAAGTCAAGTGGGCCTTAGAAAGCATCACTAGGAACAAAGCTAGTGGAGGTGATGGAATTCTAGTTGAGCTATTTCAAATCCTGAAAGATTATGCTGTGAAAATGCTGCACTCAATAACTCAGCAGTGGCCACGGGACTGGAAAAGGTCAGTTTTCATTCCAATCCCAAAGAAAGGCAATGCCAAAGAATGCTCAAACTACCACACAATTGCACTCATCTCACAGGCTATTAAAGTACTGCTCAAAATTCTGCAAGCCAGGCTTCAGCAATACATGAACCATGAACTGGACTGATTGCACCTGTCCAAAAGATTTAGCCTAGGTCTGTCTTTCAAATCCTATTACCAATGCTGCAGAACATCTTCTTTTCAGTATTCTAAATGTTCAGGCTTTGTTGTGTTCAGGGAGACTTAAGACCTCTAAGAGACTCATTCTGCTCCTATTAGGGGCTGGAATTATGAAATATGAAGTTGGATAAAGGGTAAAGTGAAAGTTGCTCAGTTATGTCTGACTCTTTGTGACCCCTACAGTCCATGTAATTCTCCAGGTCAGAATACTGGAGTGAGTAGCCTTTCCCTTCTCCAGGGGATCTTCCCAAGCCAGGGATTGAACCCAGGTCTCTCGCACTGCAGGCAGATTCTTTACCAGCTGAGCCACAAAAGAGTAAAGGGTAAACAATAAAAGAAAAGGCCATGTGAATTGTGTCAATGGGGAAAAAAAAAAGCCCAACACAAAAGTTGTGAGTTAAGTTTTATTGGGGGCAAAATGAGGACTATAGTATGGGAGACGGAATTTAAGATAGCTCTGAAACACTGCTCCAAAGAGGCTAAGGGGATAGTCAGCACATTTGTGATTTTGGTGAAAGAGGAATACATACAATAAACCACACACACACATACACACACACATATATACATATATATATATATTTTTTTTTTTTTTTTGCAGAAACTTGCTGCTAGTCTCATGGAGGTTTCTGCTAGTGATGAGGACCAGACATCACCATGAAGGATTTTAGTGCTTTTCTAGTTTGACTGAGAAATATACACTCAGCACAAAAGTTGAGAGTTAGTTTTTATTTGGTGGGAATGTTAGGACTAGAGCCTGGGAGACAGTATCTCAGGTGATTGCAAGAGAGCTGACTCCAAGGAGGTGGGGGAGGAGCCAGGCTATATACAACTTTGCAGCAAGGGCAGGTAATCTGAGTATTAAAAGATTACTCTTAATTAAGAAAAACTAAATCTCTCACATGAAAAGATGTAGTGATCTTCTGTGGGAAGATATAAGCATCTGGGCTTGCTGAAATCATTTCTTTCATATACATCTAGCTATCTGGGGCCAATCCTGCTTTCTTTATTGTTGACATCCTACTTTCTTGTTTACTGTAAGAGATGGTAGATGTAGTGAATGGCCACCTCTCACATCCCCCTAGTCCTCACGCTTACTTGGCTTAGCTGATGGCTTTGTTTCACCTGGGCTCAGAAATTAGCATTTGGAAAAGGCTTGTTTTCTGATAGAGTGCAGAGCAGAAAACATTTCATTTCACACTAAATATGAGGAGATGCAAGAATTAGGCTCATAAGATCTTCTCTTGAAAATATCTAACTATCTGAAGACCTGTTCTGCTAGTTTTTCCCAGAACACAGAGGGCCTCATTCCTCATCTCCACCCTGAACTCCTATTAGGGGGAATTGAAGGTCAGCAGCTCCAGCAGTTCATGATTTAATCCTTGATCTAATCACAAACATCACTAAAATATTATTGTATCATTTTCTGCTAAGCCTTAATTTCCCTAAACATGCTTCCTAAAAGAGTACGCAAGCAGCTGTGACCAACTACCTAGAAAGAGAAAAGAGAAGAAACCTTCTTGCCAGCTTAACATGTAGCCACCAACAGACCATCACATGTCACTGTTTCTCCACTGAGAAGGTTTCCATTTTTGAGTGGTACAACCAGTCCAATAAAACTAGCAAAATTATTCAAGTTTCTTTTTATTACCCTTATCCATGGACAGGGGAGCCTGGCAGGCTACAGTCCATGGGGTCACAAAAGATTCATACACAACTTATGGACTAAACAACGATTTCATTTCTTACTGTTTTTCAACCTCCCACAAGTGCAGAATCTTCCTGATATCAGCATCCATTAAGATAGATCCCACAGAAACAGAGATGTGAAGGAAAGAGCGAAAAAAATAGCATTTAATCTCTGCCACTAAATTCTAACCCAACAAAATGACATTTTCATGCATACTTTAAGAGTAACTTAAGAAATTATGGTTAGAATTCCCTCACGTCTTACTAAAGCTCTGGGTGACAAAAGCGCTCCTTGATGGCTGGGAAAATTTATTGGGCTGTAAGGGGGAATATGCTACCTGAACCCTGATACTAATTGTTTCTGATTAAGGGTATCACTTGAACATCTCTGTGGAAACAACATTAATACGGAGTTTTTCTCCCTCTCCATTCTGTATGTCTTTATTTTTAATGAATTTCATCAAGCAGAATATTCCCATAATGATTGTTGTCCAAAATTCAATTTGCAATCTCTTTGAAGAGAGTTTCTTGTCCTTGGTGATATATACATCTGCAATCCTTTCAGTAGGCATCTGTGTAGCTGCTTTTAGTTTTGATATTTCACATCAGGTAGAATTGCCTGCCATCCTGCACCCCTAGTGTCTGATTAAAGTTACTCCATGGAGGAGAAAGAGAATCTATAATGCGAGCAAAGTCATCAGGAGTTGATCTCTCATCACCTGCAAACATTAGGCTCTGAATAATTAGCCACTGCCAGACCTGGAAAACGTAGTTATGATGTTGAGTTAAATGGGCCATTCTGAGAGTCAAATGATAAACTTTCTGTAAGATGTCTCCTACATAGACACCAGCTCCATCAGTTATGAAGCAAGCAGTTTCATCTACCCTAATTAATTTGAGAACAAGAGGTAGAGGGCACATCCCAAATGGTACTAGTCTGAAGAAATTCAGCAGCTGCCTTTGTTTACAGATTTGTAAACAGAGTCAGACGGAAAGATTTTTAAAAGAGCAGTAAATGGCAATCCACATGGATAATGAATTGAATTAATGTAGCAATTAAAGTTTATTTCAATGAAGTATTACCCTTCTAGAGAAGCTGACAATGATGTCAAAGCTAAAGATCTACTTTCAAAAATTGAGGTTTAGCAAAAGAAATTTAAATTCACAAGAGGTTATAAGGTCCATTCTGAATATGAATGGCTATGCAAGACAAGACAGTTGAGGTTTAAGAGGTAATCTTAAAAGAGTGAAGGACTTAGAGCAAGGATAATTAAATATTACTCATCAGGAATATAGGTTTGCCTTAGACAAAGGATACCAACTTTTCTGCTGATAAAAGAATCTCTGGAGATGTGGGGAGGGGAGAATGATGCTTTGTTCTTAATGTGAAAAAGAAACTGTGTATTATCAATATTTCACCTGAAATGCAAAAAAAAAGGAAAATGGAAGTGTGGAAGGGTGATAGTGTGTAAATTATTTTCCAAATGTAAAATGCGACACTGAGAGGTGAAGAAAAACTATCAGCAAAGTTAACCTCATTCTTTAAGAGGCAGCTGAACACAGAGATTATGCCCAAAACAAAAAGTGAATCCTAGTCCTGAATTGTGTCTTTTGCTCATTGGCTCAAAAGTTGAGAGAATGACATATAGTTCCTTGAGTTTTACTATTACAATTTATCAGAATTTCATTCTGGAATTTTCTTCTCTGCTCGAGATTGTTATTATTATACCTAGTATACTCTCAGTGGTACACAAACAGGAAGCAGTTTTATTTTTCTCTAATGACCATCCCAACAAATGCTGTGTTAATTTTTTTTTTTTCTTGTCATGGTTGTAGACCTTCCAGCAGTGTCTTGTATCCCTGATCCTGTCTGTGAGGCCAATTGTCTTGCTATTCACACTGTTCACTGAACCCAGAGTAGACAAGGTGCGAGCCAAGAGGCTGGAAGGAGACTCAAGGAGACAGCGGTAGGAACTGCAGACANTAGAGTGCAGAGCAGAAAACATTTCATTTCACACTAAATATGAGGAGATGCAAGAATTAGGCTCATAAGATCTTCTCTTGAAAATATCTAACTATCTGAAGACCTGTTCTGCTAGTTTTTCCCAGAACACAGAGGGCCTCATTCCTCATCTCCACCCTGAACTCCTATTAGGGGGAATTGAAGGTCAGCAGCTCCAGCAGCTCATGATTTAATCCTTGATCTAATCACAAACATCACTAAAATATTATTGCATCATTTTCTGCTAAGCCCTAATTTCCCTAAACATGCTTCCTAAAAGAGTACGCAAGCAGCTGTGACCAACTACCTAGAAAGAGAAAAGAGAAGAAACCTTCTTGCCAGCTTAACATGTAGCCACCAACAGACCATCACATGTTACTGTTTCTCCACTGAGAAGGTTTCCATTTTTGAGTGGTACAACCAGTCCAATAAAACTAGCAAAATTATTCAAGTTTCTTTTTATTACCCTTATCCATGGACAGGGGAGCCTGGCAGGCTACAGTCCATGGGGTCACAAAAGATTCATACACAACTTATGGACTAAACAACGATTTCATTTCTTACTGTTTTTCAACCTCCCACAAGTGCAGAATCTTCCTGATATCAGCATCCATTAAGATAGATCCCACAGAAACAGAGATGTGAAGGAAAGAGCGAAAAAAATAGCATTTAATCTCTGCCACTAAATTCTAACCCAACAAAATGACATTTTCATGCATACTTTAAGAGTAACTTAAGAAATTATGGTTAGAATTCCCTCACGTCTTACTAAAGCTCTGGGTGACAAAAGCGCTCCTTGATGGCTGGGAAAATTTATTGGGCTGTAAGGGGGAATATGCTACCTGAACCCTGATACTAATTGTTTCTGATTAAGGGTATCACTTGAACATCTCTGTGGAAACAACATTAATACGGAGTTTTTCTCCCTCTCCATTCTGTATGTCTTTATTTTTAATGAATTTCATCAAGCAGAATATTCCCATAATGATTGTTGTCCAAAATTCAATTTGCAATCTCTTTGAAGAGAGTTTCTTGTCCTTGGTGATATATACATCTGCAATCCTTTCAGTAGGCATCTGTGTAGCTGCTTTTAGTTTTGATATTTCACATCAGGTAGAATTGCCTGCCATCCTGCACCCCTAGTGTCTGATTAAAGTTACTCCATGGAGGAGAAAGAGAATCTATAATGCGAGCAAAGTCATCAGGAGTTGATCTCTCATCACCTGCAAACATTAGGCTCTGAATAATTAGCCACTGCCAGACCTGGAAAACGTAGTTATGATGTTGAGTTAAATGGGCCATTCTGAGAGTCAAATGATAAACTTTCTGTAAGATGTCTCCTACATAGACACCAGCTCCATCAGTTATGAAGCAAGCAGTTTCATCTACCCTAATTAATTTGGCAACAAGAGGTAGAGGGCACATCCCAAATGGTGCTAGTCTGAAGAAATTCAGCAGCTGCCTTTGTTTACAGATTTGTAAACAGAGTCAGACGGAAAGATTTTTAAAAGAGCAGTAAATGGCAATCCACATGGATAATGAATTGAATTAATGTAGCAATTAAAGTTTATTTCAATGAAGTATTACCCTTCTAGAGAAGCTGACAATGATGTCAAAGCTAAAGATCTACTTTCAAAAATTGAGGTTTAGCAAAAGAAATTTAAATTCACAAGAGGTTATAAGGTCCATTCTGAATATGAATGGCTATGCAAGACAAGACAGTTGAGGTTTAAGAGGTAATCTTAAAAGAGTGAAGGACTTAGAGCAAGGATAATTAAATATTACTCATCAGGAATATAGGTTTGCCTTAGACAAAAGATACCAACTTTTCTGCTGATAAAAGAATCTCTGGAGATGTGGGGAGGGGAGAATGATGCTTTGTTCTTAATGTGAAAAAGAAACTGTGTATTATCAATATTTCACCTGAAATGCAAAAAAAAAGGAAAATGGAAGTGTGGAAGGGTGATAGTGTGTAAATTATTTTCCAAATGTAAAATGCGACACTGAGAGGTGAAGAAAAACTATCAGCAAAGTTAACCTCATTCTTTAAGAGGCAGCTGAACACAGAGATTATGCCCAAAACAAAAAGTGAATCCTAGTCCTGAATTGTGTCTTTTGCTCATTGGCTCAAAAGTTGAGAGAATGACATATAGTTCCTTGAGTTTTACTATTACAATTTATCAGAATTTCATTCTGGAATTTTCTTCTCTGCTTGAGATTGTTATTATTATACCTAGTATACTCTCAGTGGTACACAAACAGGAAGCAGTTTTATTTTTCTCTAATGACCATCCCAACAAATGCTGTGTTAATTTTTTTTTTCTTGTCATGGTTGTAGACCTTCCAGCAGTGTCTTGTATCCCTGATCCTGTCTGTGAGGCCAATTGTCTTGCTATTCACACTGTTCACTGAACCCAGAGTAGACAAGGTGCGAGCCAAGAGGCTGGAAGGAGACTCAAGGAGACAGCGGTAGGAACTGCAGACAAGTTCATTGTCTCCCGGCTGGTGCGGCAGCCATAACACAGGGTCTCTCCTGGCTGATGCAGTAGCTATAGCAACAGCCACAACATAGTCATAATGTAGCCGTATCATAACCATGGCATAACCTCACGTAACATAACCATGATGTCACTCCAGCGTAGCCCCGGTGCAGTAGCAGCCAGGGCTCTCATGGTGGACCTCTTACAGACATACGGCACAAACAACCCATGACCAAGTGAGTGCTTTGTGACGTGCATTCATGGTGCTGTAAGTGGCCTCAGCCTTTACATAGCTGTGCAAAGTGTTTGCAGAATGTGGAACATAACAGTGTGGGGCGAGGGAGCCTGACTGGTGCCATCTTATTAATTTCCCCACATGTCTTACATGGAAAACATCAACTTCCAAGTTATTTTAGGCTTAATTTAAAATTCCACTGATTCAAACCTTCCCCCGTGTGTCCAGACATGTGGTTTGAGGACTATGAGCTGGTAGTGAGGTGTGGGTCTGCTTTTTGATTCTTCCTGTCCGAATGTCACCTTGAAGTAGAAGAAAGACTTTGCTCTACTCCTGAAACACCTCTTGTATCCCCTCCTAAAGGACTTCAGACATTATTAACTCTAGCTTCTCACTAGCATCATCGAAGACTCTTGAAAAAAATATCCATACCAGGGCTTGTCCTTGGTCTCACAGATATTTTTAACAGTGACTGAAAAAAAGGGACAGGTGTCCATCATTTTAAGAGCCACTGGTTTTGTCCTTTCTATTAGTTTTGACTGGCTTTGGTTTCCATGACAGTACTGACCAACTGTTGATATCCTCTTGGAGGCAGGCATGCAAATGCCACAGCTAGGGAAAGTGGTAGGAATGGAAAAGTACTTCAGCAAACTCCCCGTTACACACAGAAAAGCATACAATTTGACTCCAGCCTGACCTCTTTCAAGCTTCTTCTCCTGCCCCTCCAGAGTATAATCATTGACCTTTTTGGCACTGGGGCACAAAGACTTGCCTCAAGGCTGACTCTCTTGAAAAGCAAAATGACTCTCATCAGNCTCCCCGTTACACACAGAAAAGCATACAATTTGACTCCAGCCTGACCTCTTTCAAGCTTCTTCTCCTGCCCCTCCAGAGTATAATCATTGACCTTTTGGGCACTGGGGCACAAAGACTTGCCTCAAGGCTGACTCTCTTGAAAAGCAAAATGACTCTCATCAGCTACATTCTATACTTCTAACTGAACCTCAAGTTTCTCTGTGTACATACCAAGTGGTGAGGTGATAAGCAGACAACCCCCCTGAGGTGCTTACTTCCTTACTTCTACTGTGACAGCTTTCCCCAAGTCTCTTCCCATTGTTCAAATAGTACCAGTGTCTCTCAGCGTAGTGTCTATAGCTTCACAGATAAGCCAGTGATGATCTGCTTTCTGATGTAGCCCAATCTTTACAACTGATTTAGTCAGTGCTATCTTCAATTTGCTAGAGGTAGAGAGGGAAGTTCATGCCATGCTGAGTTCACAGTTCAAGAGCTTTCCACTAGGCATTAATGGAGGTTAAAGGAAACCAAGAACACAGGAAGTAAGATGATGGGAATACTTAGGTTAGTAATCCCATGTTGGAAGCACACTCCAGGCATGGCCTTGCTATCATGTTATAGTCTGAAGGACTTGACATGTCTCTACAATGCAGTCTCTTGTGTTACAGGAAAACATGGCCCAATACAATATCTTCAAGCATAGCAACAATGAATAGTTTAGACATAACACAAAGGTAGATACAGAAATTCCCTATCCAAACAATTACAGAATCCTTGATAAAGAAGGAAAGGGCATAGTTCCCTTCTCAGATGCACAAGTAGTGTAGTGAGCACGTCCTTTAGGGGAACTTTAACAC
>SJYA01025386.1:0-10208 GCA_006410615.1 Neotragus moschatus
CTGGAGAAGGAAATGGCAATCCACTCCAGTACTCTTGCCTGGAAAATCCCATGGAGGAGGAACCTGATAGGCTACAGTCCATGGGGTCACAGAGTCGGACACGACTGAGCGACTTCACGACTTCACTATTACTGATGACGGATGTTAACTTGATCACTCGATCGCCGTGCTCTCTGCAGTCCTCTCCGTTGTAAGCTACCCAGCTTTTCTGCTTCCGGGCACAGATAGGATTTGAGTGGCAGAGGTGCTCAGCAAAGAGACAAGATCAAAATGATTACCTTGTCATAATCTCTCTCTCAGGTAACAAGAAGAGTAGATATTAGATGCTAAATATCATTTTCTCAAAGTGCTGAGAGTCCATTTTCTGGCTTCTTGTTTAATTCTAATTTCTCTTTCTGGAAAAGTATACGAATTAGTGAAGTATCTGCAATAGTTTTTCTTGGAGTTTGAAGGATGTTTTGGTATACTAAACAGTACATGTAAACTCTGAACTATTTCGTGTGTGAGAGCATACACAACTTGTGCAGTGTAATAATAATCTTTTTATTGACAATTAGATGAACATTGGACACCAGAACTGCTGACAGTGTTTTCTTAAAGGTTTTAATAAGGCAATCAGATTTTTTTTTAACAACATTAAAATTTGTCACGTAAATTTCTATTTTAGGTTGTGATATTCATTAAAACTGTCCACTTTGCATTTGTATTGTAAGAAATAATTTTGATTGCTTTAGAGGAAAAAGTCTAAAAAATAAAAATTTTTAATGCTTTAATTTACATTGTGGACAAAATATTTCAAATTGCACCGTAGCAAAATTATGTGATAATCCTGATTACCACATAATTATTAATTTTTCTGAAATATAGGCAAGAAAGATCAATGGTATGAAATAAATACTTATAAATTATGTATGTGATTAGCTTATTGTTCAATTAAACATCACTCACTAATTAACCTAATGCCCAGTATGCACAATAATAATTCAATTAGAACGTTTTACAATTTTGTTAGCTTTCGGCAATATAAAAATTACAGCTTTACAACACATCTTACAATTTCATCTTTATGATGTGTATTTCTTTAAGCCGGGCAGAAGATATTTTTGTAGTACTTTCCATCTTGCTTAATAGCTGTCAATATTTAACATATGTTCATCATAATGCTTGCTGCCTCCCACTTTATTAAAATGCAAACAGCATTTTCTGAATCATTCATTTGCCAACCATTTGCGTGTGTGTTGTGTGCTCAGTCACTCAGTCATGTCCGCCAGGCTCCTCTGTCCATGGAATTTTCCAGGCAAGAATATTGGACTGGATTGCAATTTCATACTCCAGGGGGTCTTCTGATCCCAGAAATCGAACCCATGTCTCTTGAGTCTCTTGCACAGGCAGATGGATTCTTTACCGCTGTGCATCATACCAACTATTTATTGACGCTTCCTGTGTGCCACTACGGGGACTACTGCAGTTAACAAACCACATAAACATTAATGTTTTCTTGGAACTTATGTTTTAGAACATTTTTCATCAAAAGTGTCAGGGGATGTAATCAGTATATTCTGGCATATATATATTTTTTCCCTCTCAATGGCACACACAAACTTTTCAGTTTTCTTCATTTACATGACAAATTTTGCTGAATTAACAAGTGATTTTGGTGGGATGAAGTCATAACTGTGGAAAGTGAAAGTGTTAGTTGCTCAGTCGTGTCTGACTTTGTGACCCCATGGACTGTAGCCCACCAGGCTCCTCTATCCATGAAATTCTCCAGGCAAGAATACTGGTGTGGGTTGGCATTCCCTCCTCCAGGGGATCTTCCTGATCCAGAGATTGAACCCAGGTCTTTTGCATTGCAGGCAGATTCTTTTACCTTCTGAGTCACCAGGGAAGCTCCACAACTGTGGAAGGATTCATCAAATGACTTGGAGGAAAGGTCTAGCCTTGGGGAACATGTTTAGGGGGCAAAAGGAAGCAAAAGAATGATAGAAAAATGTCAATGCAGCCAACAGTATCCTCACAATTTAATGAGTAGAATTAAAAGAAATATGAAAGAAAGAAAATATAAACGGACTTTTGTTTCAGGTTGCAAGGTATTCCAGAAAGTAAGCAGAATAAGCTTGATTAACTGGTACTATAACATGTAAAATAAGCAATCACAAAACCATATTTTCTATTAGTATATCCTTATGGAGACGTGGTGATAAAAGGCTGCTGCCCATTTTGCAAACACAGAAAAGTAAGTTTAATTAGAAATGCCATAGTTGCAAATTCATTTGCGACCCCACAGACTGTAGCCTAACAGGCTCTTCCATCCATGGGATTTTCCAGGCAAGAATACTGGAGTGGGTTTCCATTTCCTTCTCCAGGGGATCTTCCTGACCCAAGGATTGAACTTAGGTCTCCCTCATTGTAGGCGGACGCTTTACCATCTGAGCCACCAGGGAAGTCCACTGTTTCTTTATAACATATAAAATAAGCAATCACAAAACCATATCTTCTATTAATATATCCCATGGAGACATGATGATAAAAGGCTGCTGCCCATTTTGCAAACACAGAAAAGTAAGGTTAATTAGAAATGCCATAGTTGCAAACTCATTTCCATTAACTGCAAAATCAATTCAAGAAAAGGTATTTTCATGGCATGATTTTTTTTTCTGAGTTGTATTACGATTGTGTCAGATCCATATATTAGTGATTCATTACATGGTTTAGAAAATGGGATGCCTGCCAAAAACCCACCTGGACTGAGAAGAATATCTATTGCTACTTCCTGGGCAACAGTAATTTTTCTCTCCTTTGATGTTTGAAGTCATTCAGGACATAGGTGACATTCATTATAATCAGTCAGACTAAACAATGAGGGTGTAAAGACAAAAATTGAAGAGCAAATGATGAGGTCGATCTACATTTTTCATGTGAAAGTCAGGGAGTGCACCTTTCCTTTCAGGAAAATGGATGATAACTGAGTAACACATTTACTTTTCAAATCCATTAAAGAGCAACGTGCATGGGCGTTCAGGCTTAGTTGTCCATATGTCACTAAACATGGAAATAATCTTCTGCGTGTATTAACACTCTGTTATGGAACATGGATTAGGGGACTGTTTTCCATCTTGAAACATTTCTGCTGGCACTTTTTTCACATTTGTGGATTAGTTTTACCACTCCTAACCAATAAAGATCCACATTTATTTTACTCTGAAATAGTCTTAAATCTAGTTCATTTTACAGTCTCTCTTCCTCTTTAGAAGTAGTCAATATCCTGAGTTGGGTGAATTTTCCCCATTTCTGACGCTGTACATTGCTCTATATGCTATTTATACAAATAATTTACACTGCTGCTTTTCTAATGTGCATAAAGAGCATTATCCTCAACTTATTCTTTTGCAACTTTTTTCACATATCAATGTATTTCTGAAATGTATATATGGCTATATGTGTGGCTCTTCTATGTTAACTTTAGCTATGGTATAGTATTCCATTTATTAAAACGTATCATTAATTTTTTCCATTCTTCTACTGAGGAGAAGTAGATTAACTTGTTTGGACTTGTTTTGCTTCAGTGAACATTTTTACACATGGTGTCTTGTATTGATACAAATGTAAGCATCTCTCGGGATAGAAATGAAAGACTGGAATTTCTAGGTTACAGAACAAGCAGCTTTTAATTATCCAAGTTATTGTTGAAGTTCTTTACCAAGTGGGCTTCCCTGATGGCTCAGACAGTAAAGAATCTGCCCACAATGCAGGAGACCCAGGTTGGATCCCTGGATTGGGAAGATCCCCTTGAGAAGGGTATGGCAACCCACTCCAGTATATTTGACTGGAGAAATTCATGGACAGAGGAGCTTGGTGGGCTACAGCCCATGGGGTCTCAAAGAGTCAGACATGACTGAGTGGCTAACACTTTCACTACTACTTATTTCCACAAAGTAGTCTCACCGCAGCACTATATAAGAGTACTTATTTCTCCAAACGCCTGCAAAAAACTGTTATCAGAATTTCTAATTTCTGCCTAACTGGTCTGTAAGGAAAGATGTTTTGTTGTGGATATGATTTTATTTTTTTAGATTTCTAGCAAGGAAGTGGTCAAGTTTATTGGTTTACTCTTCTGAGAAATGCCTGATCATATCTTTTGATCATTTAAAATACTGATTTTCTGTTTTGTTCTTGTTGAAAGAGTAAGTTTTCCTTGTATATTCTGAAAAAAAAAAATCCTCTAGGTTATATGGATTGAAGATTCCTTCTGCAAGTATATGTCTTGTCTTTTTAGATTGTTTGAGCATTTTTGTCATATAAGAATTAATATTGACATAGGTAAATATATCAATCTTTTCCTTTATGGCTTATGCTCTTAAAGTTTTAAAAATTCTACTTCTATAGTATGATGGATATAACAGTATACATTTTCTCTAAATTTATGCTTTTAAATCTTTGTCTTTCAAATCATCATCTTTGTCTTCTGTTTCAACATTTCAAAGTTCTTTTTGGCATTTTTGCCCTTTATATCTTCCATATAAAGTTTAATATTTGATGTAACAATTTCTTTGAAAAATAATATTGACTGGTATTGCACTAAATTAATAAATTAATATGGAAAGAATAAGCTTGAACAATTAGGGGGCTGTACGTGAGTGCACTGGTGGATGTATTGAAGTTAGCTAGGAGACGGGCAGCTCATTCACAGAAACAGAAGTAAAGGCTGGTTTCATGAACATGTGACTGATTAGCTTAGTGCAATTTCACAGGACATTGGTGTGACACCTCTCTCATTACCTTGAAAGTGAAAGTGAAAGTGAAGTTGCTCAGTCACGTCCGACTCTTTGGAACCCCATGCAATGTAGCCTACCAGGCTCTTCTGTCCATGGGATTTTCCAGGCAAGAGTACTGGAGTGGATTGTCATTTCCTTCTCCAAGGGATCTTCCCAACCCAGGGATCAAACCCTGGTCTCCTGCGTTGCAAGCAGACACTTTACCATCTGAGCCACCAGGGAAATCTGTCATCATCTGGAAATTGATAAATTTTATATTGGTTACCCCAAGTATGTAGATGATTCTGGAGAGTATATGCATGCAGTTGCAAAGTATGGACAGACCAGGTGGTGGGTGTGTATAGGTGTTGTCTTCTCTTGCCTTTTATTTTCTCATGAAATAGGAAGTAAAGATCATTCATCTACTTGTGCTGCATTTTGGGTTATATCTCAGTCACCAAATCTCTCTGTGCCTAACATGCTTTTGGTTGATTCAGTAAACTTTTAATTGCAGCGACTGTATTTTAATTTTAAAATGCTCCTTAATTTTCTTTCAATTATGCCTTTTTTCTTAATTTTTGCTTTCTGACTAACAATTTTAGTTTCTCATTTGTCTTTAATAACTTTATAAGACTTATTTTCTGGTCTTTTTTCTCTTCCATATTTTTTTTTTTCTATTTTTTGTTGTTTGTTTTTTGAAGTTTTTAGGTCTCTAATCATGCTTGAGGCTATGTCTGCTAATGATCATTTTGATGCTAATAATTTTTTTTTAACTTATTTTTAAGCTTCTTTTTTTTTTTTTTTTTCATTCCTATGGGCATTTCAAAACCATTCAGTTCAGTCCAGTTGCTCAGTCGTGTCCAACTCTTTGTGACCCCATGAATTGCAGCACGCCAGGCCTCCCTGTCCATCACCAACTCCCAGAGTTCACTCAAACTCACGTCCATTGAGTCGGTGATGCCATCCAGCCATCTCATCCTATGTCGTCCCCTTCTCCTCCTGCCCCCAATCACTCCCAGCATCAGAGTCTTTTCCAATGAGTCAACTTTTCTCATGAGGTGGCCAAAGTATTGGAGTTTCAGCTTTAGCATCATTCCTTCCAAAACACCCAGGAGTGATCTGCTTTAGATTGGACTGGTTGGATCTCCTTGCAGTCCATGGCACTCTCAAGAGTCTTCTCCAACACCACAGTTCAAAAGCATCAATTCTTCACTGCTCAGCTTTGTTCACAGTCCAACTCTCACATTCATACATGACCACTGGAAACACCATAGCCTTTACTAGANCCTTCCAAAACACCCAGGAGTGATCTGCTTTAGATTGGACTGGTTGGATCTCCTTGCAGTCCATGGCACTCTCAAGAGTCTTCTCCAACACCACAGTTCAAAAGCATCAATTCTTCACTGCTCAGCTTTGTTCACAGTCCAACTCTCACATTCATACATGACCACTGGAAACACCATAGCCTTTACTAGACAGAACTTTGTTGTCAAAATAATATCCCTGCTTTTGAATATGCTATCTGTGTTGGTCATAACTTTCCTTCCAAGGAGTAAGCGTCTTTTAAGTTCATGACTGCAATCACCATCTGCAATCACTTTATTTTTGGAGCCCCCCCAAAATAAAGTCTGACACTGTTTCCATTTTGCTTTTTTTTGCATTTCTTTTCCATGGGGATGGTCTTGATCCCTGTCTTCTGTACAATGTCACCAACCTCAGTCCATAGTTCATCAGGCACTCTATCTATCAGATCTAGTCCTTTAAATTTATTTCTGACTTCCACTGCATAATCATAAGGGATTTGATTTAGGTCATATCTAAATGGTCTAGTGCTTTCCCCTACTTTCTTCAATTTAAGTCTGAATTTGGCAATAAGGAGCTCATGATCTGAGCCACAGTCAGATCCTGGTCTTGTTTTTGTTGACTGTATAGAGCTTCTCCATCTTTGGCTGCGAAGAATATAATCAATCTGATTTCGGTGTTGACCATCTGGTGATGTCCATGTGTAGAGTCTTCTCTTATGTTGTTGGAAGAGGGTATTTGCTATGACCAGTGTATTTTCTTGGCAAAACTCTATTAGTCTTTGCCCTGCTTCATTCTGTATTCCAAGGCCAAATTTGCCTGTTACTCCAGGTGTTTCCTGACTTCCTACTTTTGCATTCCAGTCTCCTATAATGAAAAGGACATGTTTTTTTGGTGTTAGTTTTAAAAGGTCTTGTAGGTCTTCGTAGAACCATTCAACTTCAGCATTACTGGGTGGGACATAGACTTGGATTACTGTGATATTGAATAGTTTGCCTTGAAAACAGACAGAGATCATTCTGTCATTTTTGAAATTGCATCCAAGTACTGCATTTTGGACTCTTTTGTTGACCATGATGGATACTCCATTTCTTCTAAGGGATTCCTGTCCACAATAGTAGATATAATGGTCATCTGAGTTAAATTCACCCATTCCAGTCCATTTTGGTTCACTGATTCCTAGAATATCGACATTCACTCTTGCCATCTCTTGTCTGACCACTTCCAATTTGCCTTGATTCATGGACCTGACATTCCAGGTTCCTATGCAATATTGCTCTTTACAGCATTGGACCTTGCTTCTATCACCAGTCACACCCACAGCTGGGTTTTGTTTTTGCTTTGGCTCCATCCCTTCATTCTTTCTGGAGTTATTTCTCCACTGATCTCCAGTAGCATATTGAGCACCTACTGACGTGGGGAGTGTCTCTTTCAGTATCCTATCATTTTGCCTTTTCATACTGTTCATAGGGTTCTCAAGGCAAGAATATGGAAGTGGTTTGCCATTCCCTTCTCCAGTGGACCACATTCTGTCAGACTTCTCCACCATGACCGTCCAATCTTGGGTTGCCCCATGGGCATGGCTTGGTTTCACTGAGTTAGAGAAGGCTGTAGTCCTAGTGTGATTAGATTGACTAGTTTTTTGTGAGTATGGTTTCAGTGTGTCTACCCTCTGATGCCCTCTTGCAACACCTACCATCTTACTTGGGTTTCTCTTACCTTGGACGTGGGGTAAGCATATGAATGCAGAGTTCCAAAGAATAGCAAGAAGAGATAAGATATCCTTCCTCAGTGATCAATGCAAAGAAATAGAGGAAAACAACAGAATGGGAAAGACTAGAGATCTCTTCAAGAAAATTAGAAACAACAAGGGAACATTTCATGCAAAGATGGTATCGATAAAGGACAGAAATCATATGGAACTAACAGAAGCAGAAGATATTAAGAAGAGGTGGCAAGAATATACAGAAGAACTGTACAAAAAAGACCTTCAAGACCACGATAATCATGATGGTGTGATCACTCACCTAGAGCCAGATATCCTGGAATGTGAAGTTAAGTGGGCCTTAGAGGTCATCACTACAAACAAAGCTAGTGGAGCTGATGGAATTCCAGTTGAGCTATTTCAAATCCTGAAAGATACTGCTGTGAAAGTGCTGCACTCAATATGCCAGCAAATTTGGAAAACTCAGCAGTGGCCACAGGACTGGAAAAGGTCAGTTTTCATTCCAATTCTGAAAAAGGCAATGCTAAAAAATGCTCAAACTACCGCACAATTGCACTCATCTCACATGCTAGTAAAGTAATGCTCAAAATTCTCCAAGGCAGGCTTCAGCGATATTGAACCATGAACTTCCAGATGTTCAAACTGGTTTTAGAAAAGAGGAAACAGAGATCAAATCTCCAACATCTGCTGGATCATCGAAAAAGCAAGAGAGTTCCAGAAAAACATCTATTTCTGCTTTATTGACTATGCCAAAGCCTTTGACTGTGTGGATCAAAATAAACTGTGGAAAATTCTGAAAGAGATGGGAATACCAGACCACCTGACCTACCTCTTGAGAAACCTATATGCAGGCCAGGAAGAAACAGTTAGAACTGGACATGAAACAACAGACTGTTTCCAAATAGGAAAAGGAGTATGTCAGGGCTCTATATTGCCACGCTGCTTCTTTAACTTCTATGCAGAGTACATCATGAGAAATGCTGGGCTGTAAGAGGCACAAGCTGGAATCAAGATTATCTGGAGAAATATCAGTAACCTCAGATATGCAGATGACAGCACCCTTATGGCAGAAAGTGAAGAGGAATTAAAAAGTTTCTTGATGAAAGTGAAAGAGGAGAGTGAAAAAGTCGGCTTAAAGCTCAATATTCAGAAAACGAAGATCATGGCATCCAGTCCCATCACTTCATGGGAAAGAAATGGGAAAACAGTGGAAACAGGGTCAGATTTTATTTTTTTGTGGGCTTCAAAATCAGTGCAGATGGTGACTGCAGCCATGATGTTAAAGACGCTTACTCCTTTGAAGAAACGTTATGACCAACCTAGATAGCATGTTGAAAAGCAGAGACATTACTTTGCCAACAAAGGTCTGTCTAGTCAAGGCTGTGGTTTTTCCAGTGGTCACGTGTGGATGTGAGTGTTGGATTGTGAAGAAAGCTGAGCACCGAAGAATTGATGCTTTTGAACTGTGGTGTGGAAAAGATTCTTGACAGTCCCTTGGATTGCAAGGTGATCCAACCAGTCTATTCTGAAGGAGATCAGCCCTGGGGTTTCTTTGGAAGGAATGATGCTAAAGCTTAAACTCCAGTACTTTGGCCACCTCATGTGAAGAGCTGACTCATTGGAAAAGACTCTGATGCTAGGAGGGATTGAGGGCAGGAGGAGAAGGGGACGACAGAGGATGAGATGGCTGGATGGCATCACTGACTCGATGGGTGTGAGTCTGAGTGAACTCCGGGGGTTGGTGATGGACAGGGAGGCCTGGCGTGCTGCAATTCATGGGGTCGCAAAGAGTCAGACAGGACTGAGTGACTGAACTGAACTGACACTGTTTCCCGTTCCCCATCTCTTTCCCATGAAGTGATGGGACCAGATGCCATGATCTTAGTTTTTTGAATGTTGAACTTTAAGTCAACTTTTTCAGTCTCTTCTTTCACTTTCATCAAGAGGCTCTTTAGTTCCTCTTCACTTTCCGCCATAAGGGTGGTGTCATCTGCATATCCGTGGTTAGTGATATTTGCGTTGAGCAAATTTGATCTCAGACTCATTTAAGGAGCATGTACATTGATTTAAGTAATTGAGAGAAGCTTGTTTCCTGCTTAAGCCTAGCAAAATATTCTTAGGATCTACTCATTCAGATGGATAGATATTTCCATAGTCTTCCTTTTCAGTAATTATGTAACTCTGCATATTTTTTTCTAGGCACATTTCTGACTTTCTATTTCATATAGACTCAAAACTTCATTCTTATCTCCTTGGGTATGTACAATTCAACTTTCAACACCCAGCCACAGCCACAAGATCAGCCTACTATCTCCACCTCCACCCCACCCAGCTCTGGATTATTCACATTCTATCCTGTAAACACAGAAATAGATTTTATCAGAAAAGTTACATTTTTTTTGTTTGTTTTCTCCGTTTTTTTTTTT
>SJYA01025447.1:0-12169 GCA_006410615.1 Neotragus moschatus
TGTTGAGCTTTAAGCCAACTTTTTCACTCTCCCCTTTCACTTTTGTCAAGAGGCTCTTTAGTTCCTCTTCGCTTTCTGCCATAAGGGTGGTGTCATTTGCATATCTTAGGTTATTGATATTTCTCCCCGCAATCTTGATTCCAGCTTGTGCTTCATCCAGCCAGTGTTTCTCCTGATATACTCTGCATATAAGTTAAATAAGTTTCCTTAGGGTGCACCGTTGGAGGGTAACTGCAGTGGCTGATGCTTATAACATCCTTTGTTTACTGATATGACAGGTAACATCTTTAGTTCACACTAGGTATTTATTAGAAATTAGTTTTCAAGGGAACATTCAAATCCCCTTGACATATGACTTTATTTAAATGTACCATACTTGAGCCCTGTTTGTGTCTACAGAATAGCAATAATCAGAGTGTCCTTCAGTGTTTCAGGAGTAATGGTCAGAGCAAGAAATGGGCCTTAGAAACATTTAAGTATTAGGAAACATGATAACTGAAATCAAATCTCCTAGAAATAGCTAAGTCATCCATTTGCCACACTACTTTGAATTTAGCACAATATCCCAAAGAATACTATCAGTTTTTATGACCTTACCTTTAAGGGTTATAGAAAGTAAAATATATTGGTTATAATATCAATATAAAATAAGCAAAGTTCCTGGAAATTATCTAACTGGTAAAAGAAAGATGATTTGTTTTTGTCATAGCAAAGGTACACTGAATTTTATTTTAATTTCTTAAATGACATTACGATTACTCCAGACATTAAATTACTCTAGTCATTATTACATATAAGATTGTAATAATTGCAGTGTTTCAACTTACTGGTAAATACAAGAGTAAGAGTAACTTCATAGGAAAAAAAAATTAGTTCTCATTTTCCAAACCTGCAGCCTTTAGGATACAGTGTTTTTGTGGATTCTGAGAAGGGAAATAAAATCAATGATGATAAGTGACTTTGACTCATTAAGTAATATTTCTGTTTTCCTGTCTACATCTTTTTGGTCTTCTTGGATGGTTACGCTCAAGTCTATGTTTGTCAGACATGCTACACCTCTGAAAATAACAACTTAACTACCCCACTAGTAAACTCACAACTTGGAAATGGCAATAATCAGCAGTTTTCCAAACTGTGAGGTGCTGTGTACCATCTTGAGGGAAAAAATCACACAGAGGTTATAATTGCATTTATTTTTAAAAGTATGATGGCTCAGTTGGTAAAGAATCCACCTGCAATGCCAGAGACCCAGGTTTGATTCCTAGGTTGGGAAGATCCACTGGAGAAGGGGTGATAGGCTACCCATTCCTGTATTCTTGGGCTGCTCTTGTGGCTCAGCTTGTAACGAATCTGACTGCAATGCAGGAGACCCCAGTTTGATTCCTGGGTTGGGAAGGTCCCTTGGAGAAGGGAAAGGCTACCCACTCCAGTATTCTGGCCTGGAGTATTCCATGGACTGTATAGCCCGTGGGGTCTCAAAGAGTCAGACATGACTGAGTGACTTTCACTTTCATTTTCAAAAAAGTATTACTTAGCAAAATTAATTTTGATAAAGCAAAATTAGTGTAACAATTAAGGTTAACTGAAGTATTTTGCAACTGTTTATTTACCAACTTAGCACTTGGAATGAGTCTTAGAATGGGATGGGTCTAAACGGAGGAAGTATTCTGAAACCCACCAGCCCTTCACAGTATGGCCACAAGATTCCCATTTGTTTGAAAATCAGGGCTCAATTTCAGCTCCCCACCCACTGCCATTTGGTGGTAATTTTGTTTCTCTATGGATATTATGGATATGGATTGTATTTTCTCTCTGTCTCTTTTAAACTACTGACATTGGCTTATTTCATATGAATCAATGTAAAAATAATCAAAGTTCCTAGAAATCAAATACATGTATATTAAAAAATATTGTTTTGATATGTTCATGAATTGTTTCTATTTGGGGAAATGAGTAATTTCTCATGTTCTGTTCATGCAGGAAGAATTTTAAATCGTTTCTCCAAAGACATTGGGCATATGGATGACTCGCTGCCCCAGATATTTCAAGACTTCATCCAGGTGACGTAACAGTCTTGCCAGCATTCTCAAAGGGATAAACAAAGTGTTTGTTTTTCACCACTTTTTCACAGGATGGGTATTTTAGCCTGGCAATGTATCTTAAGTAAAAGGCCGTGTTTGTAAGAGAAAGGTATGACTGTGGTTGGGAACCTGAGTTAACATGAGTAATACCTGGTGCAGCCTCTGGTGGTTCAGTCAGTGAAGAATCTGCCTACAATGCAGGAGATCCAGGTTGGATCCCTGGGTCAAAAAGATTCTCTGGAGAAGGAAACGGCAACCTACTCCAGTATTCTTGCCTGGGAAACCCTATGGACAGAGGACAGAGGAGCCTGACAGGCTGCAGTCCATGGGTCACACAAAGTCGGACATGATTTGTAAGTCAACCACCACCCCAGTACCTGGTGCAGGAGTGACTTCACGTACATCAAGAATGGTTCAAAGCAGTGACACGCTTGGTAAGTGGCTCTCCCTCTCCCCTCCAGGTGTCTGGCATGGATTCCCTTTACTAAGCACATTTTGTAATACAGAAACAATCATCTCACATGGAAAGCTAGCCTAGATTAAAATATGTGTTATATGACCACAAAGAACAAATATTTACTAAATGATTTTTTTTTAATTTTTGTTATTGTTGTTGTTCTCATTTATCTGTTTTGTTTTTTGGACAGAGCCAGGTGTGGTTACTTACAAAGAAAAGATTAGTAATAATAATGTGAAAATAATAGTTGAATAAGGACAATAGAGGGCAGTTATGGAAGATGCAAAGCCTTTAAGCCAATAATTTGAGTGCAGGATTAAAGAGATCTCAGAAAATGCCTGTTTGTTTTGGTAGGCAGTCATTCTTCTCATGTGTTGATTGCTCTGTTTTGCAGTGTCTTTAGGAAAAAAGAAATAATCAGAAATGTCTTGTATCCAGCCTTTGTTTTATCTGTGAACTTGAGGTTCTAAAGAATGATGTAGCATCACCTCCGCTTTCATCTCTTCATTCAATATCATCACTCATGTTAGCTTTTTTTTTTTCTGTTGTTTAATTCTGTCTGCTTTTCAATATACAGGCTGTGGGGACTGTCTTCATTTATAAGTGTTCATTTTGGGGATGAAATGCTTTCATCAAAAAGCTGCACACAGAAATGCAGCAGTGACTATCTGACTGCAGACAGCATCCACTGTTACCAATGAGAAGTATGCTGAGATTTGCAGGCAGAGGACTTTTACTGCAAAGATGTCTGATTTTTCTATTTTTCTGCAAACTTATAAATGTGTCCTGCTGAGCTTAGCTATGTAATTTATCCCTAGAAGCCGTCTTTCCCTAAAATTAGTGTCATATTTTGACAGTGATTGTTATACTTTGAAAAGATTTTGTGAAAGGTTCTGTTTCTTTGCTACGACAAGCTAGGCCAAGGTTGGGTTTCCAAAGACGGCTGGCTTGCTGTGTGCTTAGCACATGTTTAGTTAACCCTCATGATCAGAATCTGTCTTATATTTTTGTACAATGTAAAGAGAACCAGAGATAGATGCTACCTAATTTCAGTATAAACATTCTTAGCAATGTGAGTAGAGAAAATTCTAGTCTCACTGATCCAACCCCAGATCTGCCACTTGTAATTCAATTATCTTGAAGTTTGGGACTTCCAGGTGGAGGTGTGCTGCAGGTAACTTGAAGTAAGAGTCCTGGTGTTTGACAGAGACCTGTGTAGTCTTTTGGGCTTCCCTGATAGCTCAGCTGGTAAAGAATCTGCCTGCAATGCGGGAGACCTGGGGTTGATCCCAGGGTTGAGAAGATCTCCTGAAGAAGAGAAGGGCTTCTACCCCCTCCAGTATTCTGGCCTGAAGAACTCCAAGGTCCGTAAAGTCCATGGGGTTGCAAAGAGTCATACATGACTGAGCGAGTGAACTGAACTGAACTGACACAGTCAAAGGCTTAAATACCTATTTCACTTTGTGCTTAATGTAAGCATAAAAGCAAGTAAGAGAGAATTCACATAAGAATGGGGTGAGCAAAAAGTATAGATGGCATGTTTATTTGCATAAAACAAGAATGCATTTTTACTGATATTTATAGAAAACATGTTCTTTGGTGCAAGTTTCATAGGGACTAGCAGGAACAGAATCCACTGGAATTAAGCTTAAAGTAACATATAGGTAGATACTTAGGAATTCCTATAGGACTGTAAGCAATTTGGAAGTTAAATGCTGAGAAGGTAAACAGAAGCTTATATTTCAAACTGTGCTTTTGGAAGGAGCATGTTAAAATCTGTCTTATTAGAATACAGTGTTAATTCTACAGGTAGAGACTTTCTGGTGAAATTTTAATTATTTTACCATCATCCAAATACAGATGTTAAATATTTAAACTACTCAGCCTCATTCTGTGTCCTTGGGGTTTATATAGTTATTAAAATTAGATTTTTTTCCCCCAAGTCATTTTGCTATCTGGGCTTATAACTCATCTTTCTTATGAAAGTTTCTTTTTTCTTATTTAAACAATAATTCTTAAAATGAAACATATTAGTGTATTCCATTTGTTGTTGTTCAGTCTCTCAGTCATGTCCAGCTCTTTGCGACCCCATGGACTGTAGTACACCAGGCTTCCCTGTCCTTCTATCTCCTGGAGTTTGCTCAGACTTATGTCTGTTGAGTTAGTGATGCCATCCAGCCATCTCATCCTCTGTTGCCTCCTTCTCTTCCTGCCTTCAATCTTTCCCAGCATCAGGGTCTTTTCCAATGAATCAGCTCTTCACATCAGGTGGTGTGTTGGAGTTTTAGCTTCAGTATTAGTCCTTCCAATGAATATTCAGGGTTGACTTTAGAATTGACTGGTTGACCTTCTTGCTATCCAAGGGACACCTGTCTTCTCCAGCACCACAGTTCTAAAGCATCAGTTCTTTGATGCTCAGCCTTCTTTATGGTCCAATTCTCACATCCATGGTTGACTCCTGGAAAAATCATAGCTTTGACTATCCAGACCTTTGTTGGCAAAATGATGTCTCTGCTTTTTAATGCACTATCTAGGTTTGTTGTAGCTTGTCTTCTAAGAAGTAAGAGTTTTAATTTCATGGCTGCAGTCACTGTCCTCAGTGATTTTAAAGCCCAATAAAATAAAATATGTCACTATTTCCAGTTTTCCCCCATCTATTTGCCATGAAGTGATGGGACTGGATGTCATGATCTTCGTTTTCTGAATGTTGAGTTTCAAGCCAACTTTTTCACTCTCCCATTTCACTTTCATCAAGAAGCACTTTAGTTCTTCTTCACTTTCTGTCATAAGGGTGGTGTCATCTGCCTATATGAAGTTGTTGATATTTCTCCCAGCAATCTTGATTCCAGCTTCTGCTTCATCCAGCCTGGCTTTTCACCTGATGTACTCTGCGTAGAAGTTAAATAAGCAGGGTGACAATATATAGCCTTGATGTTCTCCTTTTCCAATTTGGAATCAGTCTGTTTTTCTGTGTCTGGTTCTGACTGTTGCATCTTGACCTGCATACAGATTTCTCAAGAAGCAGTTAAGGTGGTCTGGTATTCCCACCTCTTTTAGAATTTTCCACTGTTTATTATGATCCACACAAAGGCTTTAGAGTAGTCAATCAAGCAGAAAGAGGTATTTTTCTGGAATTTTCTTGCTTTTTTTCCACGGTCTGATGGATGCTGGCAATTTGATCTCGGTTCATTTGGATAGAATTCCCAAATGGTACACTTCAAATATGTTATAAACATATTAGCATAATGATTCCCCTTAGATCTTGGCGCATCATGACTTGGGGGACTTGCTTCTGGCTTAACATGTTTCTTGCTATAGAAACATCATTGCCTCTGCTGTAGTGAGACAGAGGTCAGAAGCACTGGCCATGACGTGGGCCATCAGATGGGCCCACAGTGAGATGTGGGGTAGGGGGGATTGTGTGTGTTGCTTGTATTAGGCTCCTTGGAATTCCTGGGAGTGTTGAAGGAGGAAGTGAGATTGGCTTCAAGGAAGGAATGTTTGTTGTACACCATAAACTTGTGTTTCACCTTAAGATTGTTGGTTTTTTGCTTAGAAACTGGTTTTGTCTTATTATTACTTCTATAAGGAGTTTGAGACAGGTGGAAATAAAAGTTCACAAATGTATATACATAGATACATATAAATATAAACCCATACATTGTGTGTTTGTATATATATTTGTATAATCTAATATCCAGAGCCCTGTGAAGTTGGCTGTAGGGTGACCTACAGGTGGAAGTAAAACTCTTAGAAGAAAGCCTGTTTGCATTCCTTCAGAATTTAGGAGCATGATATCTGAAGGACCTAATCTAATTTGGGAGCTTCTTAGAGCAGAAGTTAATAGTCTTTTATGGGCACTCAAGGAAAAAAGTTTGGCACAGCTCCCATGGTCCTTCTTTTTGAGCTTATTTCTGCTTCCCAGGTAATCTGCCAGGCTGGGTTAATCTTAAAAGGCCCTCACTTGGGGAGAACCAGATTATTGAAGCTGGTGAATACTGTCCAAATGATGTGAGTCTGCTAAAATACTGTAATTTAAATCTTTTCCTAATTGACATTTTACAAGCCATTAGTCACAACTAGTGATGATAAGTTAAGTGACTTAAGACCAAAACATAGAAGGAGCTAGAAAGACCCTCCCCATAAAGGGTGTAATGGGGTGGAATGCATAGTTAATCTGGTGGCTGTAATAAATTGTTTTCTGTAGGTATAATGTGAGAGATCAGCCCTATTTTTCTTCACTTATGATAGGAATTTATTTCTTCAGAATTGCATCCTCTTCACTCTGAGTTTTATATTGTTACCATGGCAGAGAGAAACAGGAAAAGCATATGGATCTCCGTCCAGATAATACACTGGTTCACAAGGGCTCCTGGACACAGAGTCACAGTTCTGAATGTCTCCTCCTTCTTCCAGGTGCCTCCTGCCTGCAGCTGTGACTCTGGGATTCCCTGAGTACAAACTGCTCCTGTCTTTCTCCAGGATAAGCAATACCTTCCTGGGAAACTTTAAGACAGCGGCTTACCCTTTCAACTTCGTGTTTCTTGTCTGTAAAAGGAAGTAACAGTTCTTGCTTTTCTCATTCACAAAATGGTTGTGAAGATCCTCAGAGAAAACTGATGTGCAAGAGCTGTTAAATGATAGCTGGAGTCTCTGTGATACAGGCATTACCCTGCTAACGCGCCCCTCAGAGAGGCCCTGGGGCCAGCTGCCCTGGGCTGACCAAGCATGGGGTGCAGGTGCTGGTACTGAAGGACACAGAACAACTAGTGTTATCTCAGACAAGCACTTCAACCTTCCCAGTCCAACTCCATTTTGGCCAAAACTTCCATCAACTATGCTTATTCCCTGCAGATTATTCATGCCACTTGTTCTATTTGTTAAACCATCCTGTGAAATTCCATCTTCTGTCACCTCTTTGAATCCTCAAAAAAGAGTTCATGTGTTCTCTATATTTCCACTGCACTGTATGGCTTGGGTAGATCATGATGGATTTGCATCTATCTGAGATGGTAAACTTTAGAGGCCTTGGCCCAGACCGTGTGAATATGCACGTCTCCACCACCTCACCCCAATTTCATAGCAGGCAGATGATGTGTTGATTGCATTCCTGTCGCCTGAAGCTATGTACCATGATAATCATACTTCCCTGATAAAGATAGATACCTACATTAGCATCATTCAGTGACTTCAATTTCTATTTTACTTGTGTTTTTGGACAAGATCATTTCCCAAAATGAAATCACCTCATGGAATGAGGTGATTAAGTTGAGTGTTCATGGAACTCTTAGCACAGTGCCTTGCATATAGTAAAGCCTGGTTGATGGCATCTGCTGTTGTTATAATCATTAGTCTTTGAAATGGACATTTTATGTCCTTAGCATAATGATAGAAAATTGGCTATATATTGGGGGCAAATTTAAATCAGCTAAAGTAAATAGCTCATGGCTGGGCTCTTCAGCTGCATGACTTATGCTTTGCAGTCTCTATCAAGTTGCTTTTTCTATCCCTGTGCCTCATGGGTGTCCATCTGTAAAATAATACTATTACTCAGTATGGCTAATGTGAGGAGTAATGAATTAGTAGTACCAGTGAAGTTTTAAATGTTTGGCCCTATATGCAGTTCAGTTCAGTTCGGTTCAGTTACTCAGTCATGTCCGACTTTTTGAGACCCCATGAACCGCAGCACACCATGCCTCCCTGGCCATCACCAACTCCTGGAGTTTACCCAAACTCATGTCCATCGAGTCGGTGATGCCATCCAGCCATCTCATCCTCTGTCGTCCCCTTCTCCTCCTGCCCCCAATCCTTCCCAGCATCAGGGTCTTTTCCAATGAGTCAACTCTTCGCATGAGGCGGCCAAAGTATTGGAGCTTCAGCTTCAACATCAGTCCTTCCAATGAACACCCAGGACTGATCTCCTTTAGGATGGACTGGTTGGATCTCCTTGCAGTCCAAGGGACTCTCAAGAGTCTTCTCCAACACCACAGTTCAAAAGCATCAATTCTTCAGCGCTCAGCTTCCTTCACAGTCCAACTCTCACATCCATACATGACTACTGGAAAAACAATAGCCTTGACTAGATGGACCTTTGTTGGCAAAGTGTCTCATTTTTTAATATGCTATCTANTGTGTTGGAGTTTTAGCTTCAGTATTAGTCCTTCCAATGAATATTCAGGGTTGACTTTAGAATTGACTGGTTGACCTTCTTGCTATCCAAGGGACACCTGTCTTCTCCAGCACCACAGTTCTAAAGCATCAGTTCTTTGATGCTCAGCCTTCTTTATGGTCCAATTCTCACATCCATGGTTGACTCCTGGAAAAATCATAGCTTTGACTATCCAGACCTTTGTTGGCAAAATGATGTCTCTGCTTTTTAATGCACTATCTAGGTTTGTTGTAGCTTGTCTTCTAAGAAGTAAGAGTTTTAATTTCATGGCTGCAGTCACTGTCCTCAGTGATTTTAAAGCCCAATAAAATAAAATATGTCACTATTTCCAGTTTTCCCCCATCTATTTGCCATGAAGTGATGGGACTGGATGTCATGATCTTCGTTTTCTGAATGTTGAGTTTCAAGCCAACTTTTTCACTCTCCCATTTCACTTTCATCAAGAAGCACTTTAGTTCTTCTTCACTTTCTGTCATAAGGGTGGTGTCATCTGCCTATATGAAGTTGTTGATATTTCTCCCAGCAATCTTGATTCCAGCTTCTGCTTCATCCAGCCTGGCTTTTCACCTGATGTACTCTGCGTAGAAGTTAAATAAGCAGGGTGACAATATATAGCCTTGATGTTCTCCTTTTCCAATTTGGAATCAGTCTGTTTTTCTGTGTCTGGTTCTGACTGTTGCATCTTGACCTGCATACAGATTTCTCAAGAAGCAGTTAAGGTGGTCTGGTATTCCCACCTCTTTTAGAATTTTCCACTGTTTATTATGATCCACACAAAGGCTTTAGAGTAGTCAATCAAGCAGAAAGAGGTATTTTTCTGGAATTTTCTTGCTTTTTTTCCACGGTCTGATGGATGCTGGCAATTTGATCTCGGTTCATTTGGATAGAATTCCCAAATGGTACACTTCAAATATGTTATAAACATATTAGCATAATGATTCCCCTTAGATCTTGGCGCATCATGACTTGGGGGACTTGCTTCTGGCTTAACATGTTTCTTGCTATAGAAACATCATTGCCTCTGCTGTAGTGAGACAGAGGTCAGAAGCACTGGCCATGACGTGGGCCATCAGATGGGCCCACAGTGAGATGTGGGGTAGGGGGGATTGTGTGTGTTGCTTGTATTAGGCTCCTTGGAATTCCTGGGAGTGTTGAAGGAGGAAGTGAGATTGGCTTCAAGGAAGGAATGTTTGTTGTACACCATAAACTTGTGTTTCACCTTAAGATTGTTGGTTTTTTGCTTAGAAACTGGTTTTGTCTTATTATTACTTCTATAAGGAGTTTGAGACAGGTGGAAATAAAAGTTCACAAATGTATATACATAGATACATATAAATATAAACCCATACATTGTGTGTTTGTATATATATTTGTATAATCTAATATCCAGAGCCCTGTGAAGTTGGCTGTAGGGTGACCTACAGGTGGAAGTAAAACTCTTAGAAGAAAGCCTGTTTGCATTCCTTCAGAATTTAGGAGCATGATATCTGAAGGACCTAATCTAATTTGGGAGCTTCTTAGAGCAGAAGTTAATAGTCTTTTATGGGCACTCAAGGAAAAAAGTTTGGCACAGCTCCCATGGTCCTTCTTTTTGAGCTTATTTCTGCTTCCCAGGTAATCTGCCAGGCTGGGTTAATCTTAAAAGGCCCTCACTTGGGGAGAACCAGATTATTGAAGCTGGTGAATACTGTCCAAATGATGTGAGTCTGCTAAAATACTGTAATTTAAATCTTTTCCTAATTGACATTTTACAAGCCATTAGTCACAACTAGTGATGATAAGTTAAGTGACTTAAGACCAAAACATAGAAGGAGCTAGAAAGACCCTCCCCATAAAGGGTGTAATGGGGTGGAATGCATAGTTAATCTGGTGGCTGTAATAAATTGTTTTCTGTAGGTATAATGTGAGAGATCAGCCCTATTTTTCTTCACTTATGATAGGAATTTATTTCTTCAGAATTGCATCCTCTTCACTCTGAGTTTTATATTGTTACCATGGCAGAGAGAAACAGGAAAAGCATATGGATCTCCGTCCAGATAATACACTGGTTCACAAGGGCTCCTGGACACAGAGTCACAGTTCTGAATGTCTCCTCCTTCTTCCAGGTGCCTCCTGCCTGCAGCTGTGACTCTGGGATTCCCTGAGTACAAACTGCTCCTGTCTTTCTCCAGGATAAGCAATACCTTCCTGGGAAACTTTAAGACAGCGGCTTACCCTTTCAACTTCGTGTTTCTTGTCTGTAAAAGGAAGTAACAGTTCTTGCTTTTCTCATTCACAAAATGGTTGTGAAGATCCTCAGAGAAAACTGATGTGCAAGAGCTGTTAAATGATAGCTGGAGTCTCTGTGATACAGGCATTACCCTGCTAACGCGCCCCTCAGAGAGGCCCTGGGGCCAGCTGCCCTGGGCTGACCAAGCATGGGGTGCAGGTGCTGGTACTGAAGGACACAGAACAACTAGTGTTATCTCAGACAAGCACTTCAACCTTCCCAGTCCAACTCCATTTTGGCCAAAACTTCCATCAACTATGCTTATTCCCTGCAGATTATTCATGCCACTTGTTCTATTTGTTAAACCATCCTGTGAAATTCCATCTTCTGTCACCTCTTTGAATCCTCAAAAAAGAGTTCATGTGTTCTCTATATTTCCACTGCACTGTATGGCTTGGGTAGATCATGATGGATTTGCATCTATCTGAGATGGTAAACTTTAGAGGCCTTGGCCCAGACCGTGTGAATATGCACGTCTCCACCACCTCACCCCAATTTCATAGCAGGCAGATGATGTGTTGATTGCATTCCTGTCGCCTGAAGCTATGTACCATGATAATCATACTTCCCTGATAAAGATAGATACCTACATTAGCATCATTCAGTGACTTCAATTTCTATTTTACTTGTGTTTTTGGACAAGATCATTTCCCAAAATGAAATCACCTCATGGAATGAGGTGATTAAGTTGAGTGTTCATGGAACTCTTAGCACAGTGCCTTGCATATAGTAAAGCCTGGTTGATGGCATCTGCTGTTGTTATAATCATTAGTCTTTGAAATGGACATTTTATGTCCTTAGCATAATGATAGAAAATTGGCTATATATTGGGGGCAAATTTAAATCAGCTAAAGTAAATAGCTCATGGCTGGGCTCTTCAGCTGCATGACTTATGCTTTGCAGTCTCTATCAAGTTGCTTTTTCTATCCCTGTGCCTCATGGGTGTCCATCTGTAAAATAATACTATTACTCAGTATGGCTAATGTGAGGAGTAATGAATTAGTAGTACCAGTGAAGTTTTAAATGTTTGGCCCTATATGCAGTTCAGTTCAGTTCGGTTCAGTTACTCAGTCATGTCCGACTTTTTGAGACCCCATGAACCGCAGCACACCATGCCTCCCTGGCCATCACCAACTCCTGGAGTTTACCCAAACTCATGTCCATCGAGTCGGTGATGCCATCCAGCCATCTCA
>SJYA01025453.1:0-15376 GCA_006410615.1 Neotragus moschatus
AGAACAGTCAAAGATTCTTCACTAAGATTTAATTCTGACTTAACTTTTTGTCCTATTTATATGATCATTTGTACCCTTTATTGATTGATTTTTGGCTGTCTTCTCATTTTAAACATAGAACTTCTAAAGTCCAAGAATGTATACAGCAAATAAAAAGTCACAAACTACTAGTGAGCAGTAGATACAAGCTTTTTAGGGACCAAAGCTTCTTAGACTGTGTATGTAGTAGGTATTCAGGAAATAATTTTGATTAACCTCTAAAACAATCTAGTAAAAAAAAAAGTTCCCTCAGTGTTTATATTGTAGTTTTGTAGGTCAATTTATGATAAGGAGACTTCTTTTTAGTAAGAATGTGAGTTTGGATAATTTAAAGATTCTACATTTTATGTATAAAGACTTTCAAATGTAAGGAAAACTTATGCAAGATAGATTCAGAGGGGAAAGACCAGTGCCAACCAACATGTTTGATAAGCAAGAAATCGGATAATCAATCTGTCAGGCTTTGTTGTTTTGAAAGTGATAGTGGAATACTGCAGCAAGAAATTAACAGAGAGAACACGTAGCATCTCTAACGCTGCCAGGCCTAACCAGTGTTCAGGCTTCTGAGGGCAGTGGAGACACTGTGTGTCTGTAAGCAGCATGGTGACCTTGAGCGCCCTGTCATATCACGCCTCTCAGGGATGGGGTCTACCCAGTGCACTTGACCCTCCTCCATCTGGCCTACTGGCAGAGGCAGGGTCCAGAAACCAGTTACTGTCACACTACCTGCTGTAGACACATGCTCAGATGTGGTGTAAAGAGTAAGAAAGACTGCAGACCCCTTGTTGGCTGAGGCCAGTGTCAGTGCTCGCCACTGGATATTTCTAGAGCAATGCTGAGCGAGGACTTACTGACACCCCGTGTAACCCAGCCAAACGCTATGAAATGTACAGAAACTATCAAGGACTTTTAAGTACCCTTTCTTCCCACTATAGGACGTTTCAAAGAGTAAACTTAAGATAGAGACAGTGTTCAACACTGAAAGGCAGTATAATATTGGAATGGAACTCTTTAATTAGGAAAAAAAACATTGATATTGCTTTATTTTGTGGTTACGTGTATTATTAACACACGATTTGTGTATAATATCTAGATAAGTCACTACTAGTAAAGTTTATTTTTTCTTTTTTTGTCTAGTATATATATTCTTAAGACATTTGCATTCTTGTATTTGAGTCTAACAATTAACTTGAAAATGTTAAAATGTGTGTTCTCATTTTATATTGACACAGTCCCTAACATAACTTTAGGACAAGTAATATATGTTGTTTTTCTGTTTTGTTGAAGAAAAGGAAGCATCAATGAGCAGTGATTTAGCTCGGGTTCCACAGTAGGTCAGTGGAAAAACTTGCAAGAGGACTCATGTACTCTAATTATTAGTTTGGCAGGATCTTCTTTATATCAGTGTTCTTAATGTTTTATTGTACTTAATGAAAAAGTTTATTTCTTCCCTTAAGATATGTTTTTATCAGGGCCGGTGCACTGGGATTATCTGGGATGGTACTGGGGAGGGAGGTGGGGGAGGAGGGTTCAGGATGGGGAACACATGAACACCCGTGGCTGATTCATGTCAATGTATGGCAAAAACCACCACAATATTGTAAAGTAATTAGCCTCCAATTAAAATAACTAAATAAAAAATTTAAAAATCTGTTTTTAGACTTTCTCTTCTATGAACAGATAATCTTCAGTGGAAGATGCTTATATTCATGATTGAAAGTGAAAGTGAAGTCACTAAGTCATGTCCGACTCTTTGGGACCCCATGGACTGTAGTCCCCCAGGCTGTCCCGTCCATGGGATTTCCCAGGCAAGAATACTGGCGTAGATTGCCATTTCCTTCCCCAGGGGATCTTTCTGACCCAGGGATCGAACTCGGGTCTCCCACACTGCAGGCAGACTCTACCATCTGAGCCATCAGGGAATCCCATATTCATGGTTAGAAAGCAATAATTTAGCACTTAAGTAATTCCTGCTCAGTTTTAATAACAATCTGAATTCTCATTGCTGAGTGAACACAACCCGAATGTTATTTTACACTGCTTTTAAATTCAGTCCATATCGTCATTGTGGAAGTAGCACTTACAAATATTTAACATAGATGGAGACAATTTAAAACTGAGATGACAGCATAATAGCTAGGTAATGCCTTGATACAATTAGCAGCAAAGTTCAGGATTAAACATGTCTTAGTTTTAAATTTTCAAAAGGTAACCCAAAATATTTTTCTATAAATTAATGACATAACTGGAGTATGTTTCAGCATTTTCTAAGTGGGAAGCACGGAGAAACTGTCACGACATTTCTTCCAATTACGCATTTTTTTTTAATCTAGTATTTTAAACAGTTATTGTGAGTGCTTTTCTAGGTATATGCTATCTTAAAGACTATTTTTCTCACTCTTAAAACCACACCTACTTTGAAGTTACATACATACCTACACCCACACATAATTGAATTGTGATCTTTTTCCCATGTAGCAGTTTTGTTTTATTTATTTGATTTTTAAAAGCAATTCTTATACAACACATGCGTTTACACAGCTGATTTCCTTTGTAGCGTGACTGTTGACATAAACTTCAGTGTTGCGCTTGTCTTCCTGACACTTAGCACAGTTTCAGCTCCGGAAAATGGACTCCTCATCAAAATCTTTGGAAAATAGGATCAGTGGAATGGGGGCAATATTTTAAAGTCTCTCCTGAAATCTTAACTCCCCTTGAAATTCATTTCAGATAGTTACAGCTCCAGGTTGAGGAAAAGCATGGGCTTGGGGGCTAGATGTAGAGAAGGGTGGGGTTAGGAGAGAGGTATGTGTCCTTTTCAACAGAGTTCTTAGCATCATTCTGGGACTAGAGGAGGGAGCAGTTTACACCCTTTTCCTTATTCTTTACCTACCGTCTAGCTGGATGGGCCAAGCATCAGCCCCTCTCTCTTCAGTTCAGTTCAGTTCAGTTCAGTCACTCAGTCGTGTCCCACTCCGTGACCCCATGAATCGCAGCATGCCAGGTCTCCCGGTCCAACACCAACACCAACACCAACTCAAACTCAGGTCCATCAAGTCAGTGATGCCATCCAGCCCTCTCATCCTCTGTTGTCCCCTTCTCTCTTAGTCCTAATGAAACAATTCTGTTAGATGTTAAAGGGCTCTAAGGCTGAAATGGGCTTCCCTGGTGGCTCAGATGGTAAAGAATCAGTCTGCAATGCGGGAGACCTGAGTTCGATCCCTGGGTAGGGAAAATCCCTCTGGGAAGGGAATGGCAACCCATTCTAGTATTCTTGCCTGGAGAATCCCATGGACAGAGGAGCCTGACAGGCTTTAGTCCATGGGGTCACAAAGAGTTGGACAAGACTGAGCGACTAAGCACACAGCAGCAGGGCTGAAATAGGGAAGATATTAGAGAGGCCCTTCCGTTGGGTAGTTTTGGGGAAGAGAGAAAGATAAACAGGGCTTGGAGAAGAGATTCAGCCAAGTAGAGAGAAGAGTGATTGAGCAAAATAAGTTTTACAGAAAATTCTGTCTGGCACAGTGCAGGGCAACATGCCCCAAAGAGGAGAGGGTCTGACTTACTCTCCCACGCCCTTTCCTAATTGAACTCTTAGACTCCCAGTTAAGATTGAGTGGGCCTGCCACAGGAGCAGTGTAATTGGAAAAGGATGGTGATGGACTCCTTGGCCGGGGTAGGCCTTGAGGACATGGACGAGATTCAGAAAGCTCCAAAGTCCTTGCAAAGCCAGGGTGATGCTGAGTCAGCAATGGCATGCCTGTGGATCGCAACCAAGATTAGAAAGAGGAGAGCTGAGGTCTGGCCTGTTTCCCAAAGCAGATAACAACAGTGGGCGCCAGCCAAGAGCCCGAGAAACAAGGAAGGGGAGCAGGAATTGTGTCACAGCCGAAGGGTTTCCCAGCCACAGGGACACAGACAACTCCCTGCAGCTACACTCTGGAGTCCCCGGTTACACTAAGCTGACAAGACCTATTGGTCTCAAAGCTGGAAGTTTAGGCTGAATGAGAACTGAGCCCTCTGTCAGCTGTACCCAGATCTTCCCTCAGAAATAACATAACCTGAGGAAATTTCTTCTAACAACTGAGCACAAAGAGACCTTTATAAATGACTGAATGGGACAAACATTTTTCTGATGGCTAGTAGGGACATGAAGAACGTGAGTAACATTTTGTGTCTAACAATGTTAATTGCATTCTACATGTGAATCCAAGGGCAGAGGGTAAACTTTTTTCCTATAGCATTATATATGGACTTTTTTTAAGTTAAAAGTAAAAAACTATAATGACCAAGGAAAATAAACAGAAAAAATCATAGACTTTTTTTTAATTGAAATAAATGGTAATAAACTATCTTCATTGGATAAAAGAAAAATATCAACTACTTCATTTATAAGAGACATGACAGAAAGACAATGAGATAAAATAAACACACCAACTAAAAGTAAGTTGGTTTAGCAGTGTTATAATACGACATTGAATTTAAGACAAAATGCATTAACAAAGGTATATAGATTGCACATAATGGTAAAAGTCAATCTCTCAAAATGATATAACCTTTGTAAACCTAAATTTCTCTAACAAAAANCTATTTTTCTCACTCTTAAAACCACACCTACTTTGAAGTTACATACATACCTACACCCACACATAATTGAATTGTGATCTTTTTCCCATGTAGCAGTTTTGTTTTATTTATTTGATTTTTAAAAGCAATTCTTATACAACACATGCGTTTACACAGCTGATTTCCTTTGTAGCGTGACTGTTGACATAAACTTCAGTGTTGCGCTTGTCTTCCTGACACTTAGCACAGTTTCAGCTCCGGAAAATGGACTCCTCATCAAAATCTTTGGAAAATAGGATCAGTGGAATGGGGGCAATATTTTAAAGTCTCTCCTGAAATCTTAACTCCCCTTGAAATTCATTTCAGATAGTTACAGCTCCAGGTTGAGGAAAAGCATGGGCTTGGGGGCTAGATGTAGAGAAGGGTGGGGTTAGGAGAGAGGTATGTGTCCTTTTCAACAGAGTTCTTAGCATCATTCTGGGACTAGAGGAGGGAGCAGTTTACACCCTTTTCCTTATTCTTTACCTACCGTCTAGCTGGATGGGCCAAGCATCAGCCCCTCTCTCTTCAGTTCAGTTCAGTTCAGTTCAGTCACTCAGTCGTGTCCCACTCCGTGACCCCATGAATCGCAGCATGCCAGGTCTCCCGGTCCAACACCAACACCAACACCAACTCAAACTCAGGTCCATCAAGTCAGTGATGCCATCCAGCCCTCTCATCCTCTGTTGTCCCCTTCTCTCTTAGTCCTAATGAAACAATTCTGTTAGATGTTAAAGGGCTCTAAGGCTGAAATGGGCTTCCCTGGTGGCTCAGATGGTAAAGAATCAGTCTGCAATGCGGGAGACCTGAGTTCGATCCCTGGGTAGGGAAAATCCCTCTGGGAAGGGAATGGCAACCCATTCTAGTATTCTTGCCTGGAGAATCCCATGGACAGAGGAGCCTGACAGGCTTTAGTCCATGGGGTCACAAAGAGTTGGACAAGACTGAGCGACTAAGCACACAGCAGCAGGGCTGAAATAGGGAAGATATTAGAGAGGCCCTTCCGTTGGGTAGTTTTGGGGAAGAGAGAAAGATAAACAGGGCTTGGAGAAGAGATTCAGCCAAGTAGAGAGAAGAGTGATTGAGCAAAATAAGTTTTACAGAAAATTCTGTCTGGCACAGTGCAGGGCAACATGCCCCAAAGAGGAGAGGGTCTGACTTACTCTCCCACGCCCTTTCCTAATTGAACTCTTAGACTCCCAGTTAAGATTGAGTGGGCCTGCCACAGGAGCAGTGTAATTGGAAAAGGATGGTGATGGACTCCTTGGCCGGGGTAGGCCTTGAGGACATGGACGAGATTCAGAAAGCTCCAAAGTCCTTGCAAAGCCAGGGTGATGCTGAGTCAGCAATGGCATGCCTGTGGATCGCAACCAAGATTAGAAAGAGGAGAGCTGAGGTCTGGCCTGTTTCCCAAAGCAGATAACAACAGTGGGCGCCAGCCAAGAGCCCGAGAAACAAGGAAGGGGAGCAGGAATTGTGTCACAGCCGAAGGGTTTCCCAGCCACAGGGACACAGACAACTCCCTGCAGCTACACTCTGGAGTCCCCGGTTACACTAAGCTGACAAGACCTATTGGTCTCAAAGCTGGAAGTTTAGGCTGAATGAGAACTGAGCCCTCTGTCAGCTGTACCCAGATCTTCCCTCAGAAATAACATAACCTGAGGAAATTTCTTCTAACAACTGAGCACAAAGAGACCTTTATAAATGACTGAATGGGACAAACATTTTTCTAATGGCTAGTAGGGACATGAAGAACGTGAATAACATTTTGTGTCTAACAATGTTAATTGCATTCTACATGTGAATCCAAGGGCAGAGGGTAAACTTTTTTCCTATAGCATTATATATGGACTTTTTTTAAGTTAAAAGTAAAAAACTATAATGACCAAGGAAAATAAACAGAAAAAATCATAGACTTTTTTTTAATTGAAATAAATGGTAATAAACTATCTTCATTGGATAAAAGAAAAATATCAACTACTTCATTTATAAGAGACATGACAGAAAGACAATGAGATAAAATAAACACACCAACTAAAAGTAAGTTGGTTTAGCAGTGTTATAATACGACATTGAATTTAAGACAAAATGCATTAACAAAGGTATATAGATTGCACATAATGGTAAAAGTCAATCTCTCAAAATGATATAACCTTTGTAAACCTAAATTTCTCTAACAAAAATAAAGCTTTGTAAAGAACTACAAATTTGTTGTTTAAAGAAAAAAAATCCAATATAAGTATCACCAAAGAATAAGGCATGGATCAGGAAACCTGACTAGTAAAAATTATGATTAACTTCACCAGACTCAGGAAATGCAAAGTAAAAAGCAATGCGATATCATTTAATTGACAACAAATTGGCAAGCATTGAATATCTAAAAAGATAAGATGCCAAATGTTTCGGAGACTGAAGAAGTGGTAACTCCAAATTGCTGAAAAAAGTATAAATTAGTATAGTAATTCTGAAAAGCAAATTGGTGCTATCAAAGTTAAAAAAAATGTTCATAACTTAACCAGTAATTCATTCATTCACAACCTAAGACATGCCCAAGACTGTTCACTCTTGAACTGTCTATCATAGTGGAAAACTGGAAGCAACCCACGTGTCAGTCAAGCTTGTAGATACACATTATCACATTCATTTAGAGGTTATGCTTCAGGGATATTAGTTATGTAGCTTTCAATTTTTAGTAGATTAAAAAAAATTGTCAGAATAATGTATCTGTGGCTATTTTTTGCAAATATGAATTTTCTGAGTAAAATTATAGCACCTGAGGTGTTTTTATACCTGATTAAAGCTAGAGATATAAACTCAGTCCTTACTGTTTTAGGGAAGGAAAGGCAGAATTAGGTTTTGCAAAGGGAATGTGGAGTACCTTGACTTGAATTGTTTTGTTCCTTAAAAACAAGATGAGTGCTCTTTTAGTAAAATGTTAACGGTATACATTTCTCCCACTGGGTATGTGAGTGAGATTCTTTGCATCTTTCTTGGTAAATTTTTTAGGACACTGTTCAAATGATGTTTTCCTTGTCTTCTTCAGAGCATTCTACTCTCTCTTTTAATTCTGGGACATTTTAAAATATATTTTTTATTGAAGTATAGTTATTTACAAAATTGTGTTATTTTCAGGTATACAGCACAGTGAAAGCCTAGAAATAAACACACACACATCTGTGGTCACCTAATCTATGACAAAGGAAGCAAAAATATATTAATGCAATGGAGAAAATGTAGTCTCCTCAATTAATGATGCTGGGAAAACTGAACAGATACATGTAAAAGAATGAAATTTGAACACTCCCGAATACCAAACACAAAAATAAACTCAAAATGGGTCAAACATCTAAGCATAAGACCAGGAGCCTGTCATTGTCAAATGCTTCTCCATGATAAGAGCATGGGAAGGTTAAGCAATGGAGGATGATAGGATGTAAAATATGTTTTTTTTTTTTTTTTTAATTTCCTGGCATTCTGTGTTCTCCCTTTATGTTCAATATATGGTACAGATTCAAGTATAGACTGCATTCAATAGAAATAGTTAACTCTATAGACTCGTGGTTGCCAGGTAGGAGGGAAGGCTTGAGAGTTGGAGGCTCACAGATGCTAAGTATTATGCATAGGCTGGATAATAACAAATCCTGTTGCACAGCACAGGGGGCTATAGTCAACGTCTTGGGACAAACTATAATGGAGAAGAACATTAACAATAATGTGTATATGTATAACTGAGTCAGTTCACTATATAGCAGAAATTCAGTCAGGTCAGTTCATTTCAGTTACTCAGTTTTGTCCGACTCTTTGCAACCCCATGAATCGCAGCATGCCAGGCCTCTTTGTCCATCACCAACTCCTGGAGTTTACTCAAACTCATATCCATTGAGTCGGTGATTCCATCAAGGCATCTCATCCTCTGTCATCCCCTTCTCCTCCTGCCCCCAATCCCTCCCAGCATCAGAGTCTTTTCCAATGAGTCAACTCTTCGCATGAGGTGCCCATAGTATTGGAGCTTCAGCTTCAGCATCAGTCCTCCCAATGAATACCCAGGGCTGATCTCCTTTGGGATGGACTGGTTGGATCTCCTTGCAGTTCAAGGGACTCTCAAGAGNGTAACATAGAAAATGAACTTCAGAGTAAGAGGGCAGTGGTGGGACTGAGCATCAGACAAGGGAGATATACTTAGATATTAACTGGGTGAATTGCATCTCTAAGACAGCCCTAGGCTTTCCAGGATAGGAGGGCTTGGATACAAGTGAAACTGTAAGACTGTCCTGATGATTTAAAGATGGTGGAAGACCATTCCATCTAAGATGCAGAAAGAAAATCACTCTGAGCACAAGTTGCCTGGGTCTTCCTGTTGGAAGTAGAGACAGGGAAGCTTGTCACCCAGCATCTCGCCAGATGTTTTGTTTCCAGAACATTAGAAAGTGGTTTTGGCTTCTCTCTTTCTCATTTGGACACCCCCAGAATTCATTTGAACAACATATCAAATCTATGCTCCAAATGTTATCAGTATTTCAGAAGGCTGGGATAAATATTAAAAAGAAAATCAACTATTTCACCCTGAGACATTGAGATTGCATTCCTGAAAACACTCAGGTACTGCTGAAGTTTTATCAGTTGTGGAAGCGACTGTCTCAAATATATAAAAGATAATGACTCGATGGACGTGAGTCTGAGTGAACTCCGGGAGTTGGTGATGGACAGGGAGGCCTGGCGTGCTGCGATTCATGGGGTTGCAAGGAGTTGGACCCCACTGAGCAACTGAACTGAATGTCTGAATGCTGTTAACATATATCATAATGTATCCAATGTTAATGTCACAGTAGACTGAATATATAGTAGCACTTCAATCAGTATACTTTGCTTCCCACATTTAGTGTAGTTTTTTTTTTTTTTAATATTCTTTTTTTTTTTCAGAACTTTTGCAGAAACGTTGTAAAGACAGTGCAGAGTTCCCATCTGTCCTACACCTAGTTTTCCTTTTTATTACTTTTTATGTCAGTAAAGTACCTTTGTCACGATAAGTAACCAATACTGATACGTTATTATTAACTAAAGTCTGTGGTCTAATTTCCTCANTTTTTAATATTCTTTTTTTTTTTCAGAACTTTTGCAGAAACGTTGTAAAGACAGTGCAGAGTTCCCATCTGTCCTACACCTAGTTTTCCTTTTTATTACTTTTTATGTCAGTAAAGTACCTTTGTCACGATAAGTAACCAATACTGATACGTTATTATTAACTAAAGTCTGTGGTCTAATTTCCTCAGTATTCACCTTGTGTCCTCCTTTGGCCCAGGGTCCCATCTCAGGCACCACATTCTATTTAGTCCTCTTGTTTGCTAGGCTCTTCTTGGCTCTAGGGTTTTCTCAGACTTCCCCTGTGTCTGGTGATCTTCACGGGTTGGAGAGGATGATCAGGTATTTTGTAGACTGTCCCTCAGCTGTGAGTACTGTGATGCTTTTTTCCTGATTGCACTGGGGCTGTTGGTTTGAGGAGGAAGGCTGCCAATGTAAAGCACCTTGCAGCAAGCACGTCCTGGTGTGGAGGAGGCCGGTGGGGTGTGCGGCGCGGTGGGGTAGGAGGCCTCCATCAGCTGTCTGCTCTGCACAGCGCCTCTACTTCCAGCTTTTCCGGTCTGTCTGTGGACGCAGGTAACTGTGAGTGGCTTCAGGGTGGGGAGGGGGCTCCCCATTCTGAGCAGAGAACCTGTTGATGAGTTAGAAGGCTCTTCACAGCACTTTCTTCTCTCCTGGGTATTTTCCCCAATATGGGATTATGAATATCTGTTTTTTACTTTGGGTCACTGAGATTCAGTTTAGCCTGTTCTTTTGGCTGCTGCTGCTGCTAAGTCGCTTCAGTTGTGTCCGACTCTGTGCAACCCCATAGACAGCAGCCCACAAGGCTCCCCTGTCCCTGGGATCCTCCAGGGAAGAACACTGGAGTGGATTGCCATTTCCTTCTCCAACGCATGAAAGTGAAGTTGCTCAGTTGTCTCCGACTCTTAGCGACCCCATGGACTGCAGCCCACCAGGCTCCTCTGTCTATGGGATTTTCCAGGCAAGAGTACTGGAGTAGGGGTTCTTTTGGCTGACCTAGTGCTATTCCTTCTGGTTGTTTTCTGCAAAACAATGACCCTTTTCTTCCAAGAACAAGCATGCCACTTAGCTTGTAAAGTTTACTGCCTTAAGGAGCATCCATTCAGCCAGCAAAGATACCTTCAGGGTTCATTGTACCCTAGTAGGAATAAGGTTCAGAGCAGACACTCCGTATCTTCAGTAGAATAGCCAGAATTTTGAGGAAGTGGACCTGGTTTTCTAACTGTAGATATTTCTCAGTTACCCCATGCTACCTCTGGGTTTACCTCATCTTTCCCTGTGAACACTGATTTCAGAAAAGTCCAGCAAAGTCATTCTCACTAAGAGCTTCATGTATCTCAGTTTAGCATTCCTTTTCTTTAAGTTGTTATTGTGAATTATCCCTTATAACCTTCACCCAGCTTTCTTCCAAAAGTTAATGTCCTATATAACCAGAGTACATTTACGGAAGTGAAGACATTAATATCGACATAATATCATTAGTAATTATTGAGACGTCTCTAGCATTTCTCCAGCCACTTTTCCATCCACAATCCCCTGTGGCCTTAAGCCATCACATCTTCTTAGTCCCTTTTGATCTGTGACAGTCCTCAGTGTTTCCTTGACTTTAACGACCATGATGAGGTTGAGAGTTGCTGGCCTCTTACTGTGTAGAATGTCTCTCCATTTGGACCTCCTTGACATTCCATCATGGTTTGATTGAATTGCACATTTTTGGCCAGAAGATTACAGAAACGATGAACCATTTTCCATGCATCAGATCACAAGGCCCGTGATCTTAGAATGTCTTTTCACTTGTGATATTAACATTAATTGCTTGCTTAAGGTGGCCTAGGATGAATATCTCGATGTAAAATGACTATTAATATTTTCCCTTTGAATTTAATGACTATTTTGAAGGAGACACTTTATTACTACTTCTATATTTTATCTGTCCCCAAATTTTTCTTAGTGTTCTTTTTGACCAAAATTATTTAAAACATATTTAAGTCCAATGTGAAGTTAAAAGAAGGGATAGCTACATTGTGACCACCAGTGACTATTCAGAGAGAAGAAATGTGTGTTTCTGTATCTGAGTGTGTGTGTGAGAGAGACAGATAGAATGATTTTCCTGGGAATTTCTCCATATTATGCCGTGTTTATACTTAGGTTGTAGATCAAGTTGTATGCAAATGAGACAGCTAATCTCTCATGGGTACAGCATGCCTATGTTCATTAAATGTCTAATACTTAATTCAGGACTTCATAGCAACTAAATAGTGGTTCTGCATGGTTTTATAATATAGATGTTTGTGAATAATTATTTACAAAATGCTAATAGAGAATAAAGGGACTTTAAAAAAATAATCTCACCAGTTGATACATAACACTGTTAATGTGTCAGTTAGAATCAGACAGAGGTATAGCATACATGGTCAATGAGAGTAGGTGGACGCATACACAACATACCATCCATCAAACTGGGCATCTGGATTTTGTATTTACTTCACAGGGCTTGTAATCAAACTTGTAGTGGGATTTCCACTTTCTTATGGTTTAGAGACAATAAAAATGAGGGGATGACAAGTGTGTTTGCATATTGTTGAGAGTACCACAATTCTGTCATCATCACCATCATCAGTATCTTGAGTCATTCATATGTACCTTTCTATTTAAATATCACACAAGTAATTGATGATAACTTGGTTCCTTGTTGTAAACTAGAACCACAGTTACAGAAATGTACTCTTAGAGCAAAAACGTCATACATCTAGACAGATAATTACATAAAACTTGGATTTTAAAAGATATGAGATGATACTTTATTCCCGATAGTGTCATAGCTATTATGGAAAGCCTGAGAACTATTATCAATCAAAAATATGTAATAAATGAAAAATTTGAAAGATCAGTAGAAATATATTTATATATTTAGGTAAGCAATAACCTCACAAATTAATTCATTAAGCTCCTGGTTTAACAGACAGTTAAAGCGAGGCAACGAGAAGGTGCCCGGCCTGTGCCCAGAGATGCCACACAGGCTGCTTTGTGCTCTGACTGTCAGGTGTCCCAGTGTGATGGAGGACATGTAAAACATCCTCGAGTTGACCCGTTAGGGACTCTCTGGAAAAAATGAAACGCATTGAACCTATCACTTCACTTGGCAAACCAAAATAGGCTCAAAGCAGTTTAGACAACAGTTGTTAAAAGGAACTAGACTGTTCAGAGCAGAATCTCAGTGACTGTGCCCTTTGCCCCCATGAGTCTCTGGGGAGCACTGTCCTGGGCTCTGCTCCCCATATGTGCATCCTGCTTCCCATGCACCCCAACACCCCTAGACTCTGTCCTCCAGCTCCTGGGCTCTGGCTGCACCACCTCCTTGCCTTGGGTTCCCCAGGGCATGGGAGCCACTTTCTGTAATCATTCGTTTCTGATTCATCCTGGTCCTCTTTTGCTCTCTCAGACTTTCCAAAAGACATGTAACCAATTCTGTGCATTAAAATCCCAATGTTTAAAAAATTGGGAAATGCAAAGTAAAAAAGAAATGACTCTACATCAAAACTGAGGAGGAAGTGTAATGAAACATTTAAAAGCAATGCAATTAGTGTAAAGAAGAAGATCCATCCCACTGGGCCCGGTTCTCCATGCTTTGTGGGTGCCTGATGGCTCCATGTGGGATGAAGGAGCCATCAAGTCACTGACTAAAAATTCAATACAGCAGAGCATTAGAAGCCTGAGTAAAATAAAAGCCAAGGGGCTGAAAACATGAGTAACATACAAGTTCTCACAAATAAGAAATCACTCAGATGGGTAAGGAACGTCAACTCACAGATCACATAAGGCAAAACAGCAGCTCAGCAAACTTCCTGAAAATCTCAACTTGTGCAAATAAGAAAAGGCACGTTAAAATGTAATCAAATCTGCAGACACTTAAAAACTCATATCCAACGCTAAGAAAGGTGTGCAGATCCAAACACTGTTACATAAATTAGAAGTGAGGGCATAGACCATTGCAGTCTCTGTAAAAATCTGAATTTTATGGCATTTGCCCTAAAAATTACCAAACTATTTAACACTATGTGATAGCAACAAATAGAAGGATATTTAAAATAAAATAATAAATATGAATTATGTAATGGAGCAAGGTATGATATATTCATATATACAGAAATGTTTTGGATTTTTAAAATCATTGATTTTTAAAATCAAGTTTCACGGACTTGGCAGAAAATATTTTGGAAATCAAAAAAATATAGATGTATGGAAATCCCAGGAATGGTTATAAATGACTATTAACAGTAGGCATTTTTAAGAGGTGAGACAATAGATAATTTTAATTTTCTTGAAAATTTTCCAACTTCCTAGATGTTCTGTAATGGCCACGCTTCCTTTTTGGCCATTGGAGAAAATGGTACTGGTGTGCATATATATTGTCGTATGTGAAAAGTGAAAAATAGTTGGAAAAGAAGGGCCTGTCAGAAATAAATTCTTTTGATATGATTGTTAGGTTCACATTATATTGGAGCGTCAGTTTGGCAGCGTATTTCCATTTCTTTTGATAGGCTAAGTTCTCTACAGTTGTGATACATTAAGTTCTGGAAATTATGTTCTTTAGCTCAGAGCTGATGGAGACTATAGAATTCAGGCCTTTCCTACTATAAACATCCTTCCCCGCCCTCAGATCCCATGGGTAACCAGCTTCAGCCTGACTGCCTGCTCGGAGGTCTCTCTGCATTTGGGTTCCGTTCCGATTCATAGCTGAATTTTATAGATCTTTTCTTCAGGTAACTCTGAATTCTGTTTTGATTTAAAAACATTAAATAGTTAACAAATGCAAGGACTTGGCATGGGAAAGGAACATCAGCAATGTCACTGATCCATCAAAGTTCTCCAGAGAACCAGAATCAATAATCCACAACTATAAGTATACGGAGAGAGAAAGGAAAAAGTAAGAGGCTGACGGATTAACTAGGAGGCACTGGTGCATACAGTTATGGAGGAGAAGCCCCCAGATCCAGTATCTACAAGCCAGGGGAGAGCCGGTCTTACGGTTCTAGCCTAGACCTGGTGCTCTGAGACCCAGAGGTGCTGTGTCTGTGGGCAGGAGAGCGGGGCGTGCCTCCACCCCTCCCCGTGCTTGCTCTTCTCTGGTCCCCAGGGGATTAGATGATGCTGCCCTCATCATTCTTCACTGAGTCGATTCAAACGCTGATCTCTTCCAGACACACCCTCTCCCAGGTGCCCGGATGTGACATTCTCCCAGCTTCTGGGCGCCCTTTAGTCCGCTCAGGTGATGGAGTGGGTTCACCTTCACAGAGTAAGAGAGAGAAGGCAGCAAGGGCAGGCGTTGGGGAGAGGAGGGGACCGGACCATCCAAGTGCAGACAGTGCCCTTTCTCATTCCATTCACACGCTTTCTGCTCTATACTCCCACACCTCCCTGTCCTCGTCCCTCCCCATCCTCGCCCCTACTCGTCCTCCTCGTCCTCCCTCTCCTTGTCCTCCCCCCTGCCCATCCTCGCCCCTCTCTGTCCTCCCTGTCCTCCATCCTCCCTGACCTCCCACCTCCCCGACCTTCCCCCTCTCTGACCCCCTCTCCCGACCTCCCGCCTGTCCTGACCTCCCCGCTCTCTGAGCTCCCCCCCCACCTCCCC
>SJYA01025582.1:2078-12954 GCA_006410615.1 Neotragus moschatus
AAAAAAAAAAAAAAAAAAAAAGGAGAGTGAAACAGTTGGCTTGAAACTCAACATTAAAAGAAATTAAGATCATGGCATCTGGTCCCATCACTTCATGACAAATAGAAGGGAAAAAGTGGAAACAATAACCGATTGTATTCTTTTGGCTCCTAAATCACTGCAGATAATTTCTGTAGCCACGAAATTAGAAGACACTTGCTCCTTGGAAGGAAAGCTATGACAAACCTAAACACTGTATTAAAAAGCAGAGACAGTACTTTGTTGACACAAGTCTGTGTAGCCAAAGGTATGATTTTTCCAGTTGTCATGTATGGATGTGAGAGCTGGTCTATAGAAAGGCTAAGCACTGAAGAACTGATGTTTTTCAATTGTGGTGCTGGAGAAGACTCTTGAGAGTCCGTTGGACTGTAATGAGATCAAATCAATCAATCATAAATAAAATAAACCCTGAATATTCACTGGAAGGACTGAGGCTAAAGTCCTAAAGCTTCAGCTTCAGCTAAAGGACTGAAGCTCCAATACTTTGGCCACCTGATGAGAAGAGCCAATTCACTGGAAAAGATGAAGGAGACAGGGGCATCAAAGGATGAGATGGTTAGATAGTATCACCAGCTCAGAGGAAGTGAATTTGAGTAAAGTCTGGAAGATAGTGGAGGACAGAGGAGCCAGGTATGACTCAGATGGTAGAGTCTGCCTGCAGGGCAGAAGACTCAAGTTCGATCCCTCGGTCAGGAAGATCCCCTGGAGAAGGAAATGGCAATCCACTCCAGTATTCTTGCCTGGAAAATCCCATGGATGGAGGAGCCTGGGGGTCTACAGTCCATGGGGTCACAAAGAGTTGGACACAACTTAGCAACTGAACGATAGCACTGAGACCCTCAAAACTTGCTTTAGTAAATATATCATCTCTTTAATGATGTCTCATTGTTCTTTGGGTCCCCCACAATGCTCATTATAGTGCACATAACTGAGGCTCTGTAAACATTCTTTCCTGTGTGTGTTTGTATGTAAGTAAACTTTATGTACAGTGATGTATGCAGAACTAAAACACACAAATCATGCATCCTGACAGCTTCACACTCCTATGCAGCCAATCCTCAAGTCAGGACAGAGAACAATTCCATCACCAAGCAAGTTTCTCCCTGTTCCCTGCCGGTCAGTCCTCACTACACATAAGTAACAACCCCTGTCCTGATTTCTGTGTTCCTAGACTGATTCTGCCTGCTTTTGGATGCCGTCTAAATGGTATTATCAGTATCTTTATTCTCATTCACTCAATAGGTTTTTAAACTATACCCATGTTATTATTCATATTACTTCATTATATTTTATTGCTAAGTAATGCTTATTGCACTAATACGCCACAAATAGGTTTTTCATTCTATAATGATTAACATTAACTCAGCAGGCTTTTTCACGTGGAATTATTTTAAACAAAGCAACTATAAGTATTTATTATTTGTGAACATATGTTTTCACTTCCCTTTGGTAAATACATATCATTGAAATTGCTAGCTGGAAGGATAGGTGTATATTTAACTTTATCAGAAACTTCTAAAGAGTTTTCCAAAGAGGTGTACCATTTTGTATTCCCACTAGCAATGTAAGAAAATTCCAGTTTTTCCACATCGTTGCTAATATTTGGGGGTTTTAGTAAAATTTTTAAATTTTTGGCCACTATAGAGAGTGGGAAATAGTTCATTGTGGTTGTATTCTGTGTATTTATGATGACAAGAATATTGAGCACCTTTTTGTAAGCGTAGGGACCATTTTAAAAACACTGTACAAAACAATGTTAAATGTCTTCTTAAATTCTTTGCTTCTTTTTAATTAAGTTATTGGTTTTCTTGTTACTGAGTTATATCACTTATATACTCAGGATGCCAATCTTTTGTCAAATACATACATTTAGAACATTTTCTCGTTGTGTGCCTTGCCTTTTTACTTTCTTTATACTACTTTATAGTGAGCAGAGATTTTTAAATTTTGATAAAGTCAAATTTGTATTTTTTCTTATATTCCCTCTAAGAATATTGCAAAGATGGGTTCCTATGATTTCTTCTAGAATAATTAAATTTCCACTTTGTATTCCATTTATGCTTTATTCTAAATTAAATTTATGGGTAGTGTGAGGGAAATCTACTTGTTCCAGCACAATTTGAGATGCATTTCTCCTCTGAATTTGTTTGTGTCAGTACTTTGTTGAAAATCGGTAGATCATACTTTTTCCCCTTTCATGAACTACATATCATTATTTTGCCAACATCACATTGTCTTGATTATTACTTATAGTACTTGATCACTATTTACAGATTTATATCAAGTTTTGAAATCATGGAGTGTGAAATTTACAACTCTGATCCTCCTTTATTAAAATTGTCTTTAGTCTTTTTATCGTTTTCTTTTCTCTGTGGCTTCCTCATCTCTTCATTTATTATGCCTATCTTTTTTCTCAAGGCCCTGGAACACATTTATAATAGCTCTTTCAAAACATCTGATTGCTAATTCTAAATCTGAGTCATCTCAGAATCTCTCTTCATTGACACTTATTTTCTTCATTGATCTCTTTTTTCTTTTTCTTTGCATATTGATTCATGGAAGAGAGTCAAGTCTATGTTATCTTTCCGTGAAAGTGAAAGTGAAATTGCTCAGTCATGTCCGACTCTTTGCGACCCCGTGGACTGTAGCTCCTCCGTCCCTGGGATTCTCCACGCAAGAATACTGGAGTGGGTTGCCATTTCCTTCTCCAGGGGATCTTCCCAATCCAGGGATCGAACCTAGGTCTCCTGCATTGCATGCAGACGCTTTAACCTCTGAGCCTCCTTGCTGCTGCTAAGTCGCTTCAGTCATGTCTGACTCTGTGCAACCCCATAGACGGCAGCTCAACAGGCTCCACCGTCTCTGGGATTCTCCAGGCAAGAACACTGGAGTGGGTTGCCATTTCCTTCTCCAATGCATGAAAGTGAAAAGTGAAAGTGAAGTTGCTCAGTCATGTCCGACTCTTAGCGACCCCATGGACTGTAGCCCACCAGGCTCCTCTGCCCATGGGATTTTCCAGGCAAGAGTACTGGAGCCTCCTTAAATAGCTTTAATTTTTAGTCTTACAGCAATTAAATTAGAAAATGGTTTTGATTCTCTCAGTTCTGGTCTTATTCCTTATTAGGTAAGTCTCTTTCAGTTTTTCTCAGTTCTAGGGTTGCTAGATCATAACTCTTATTTCAGGGGGTGATTTTACTCATAAGATACGATTTTTCCAGGTTTTTCTACTGGATGCCAAGATGCTCAGTGAGGTCTCTGGACTCTGCTTGGCTGAGAACTCGCATGCCTCTTGGTCCTGCATATTGTCTGGTGTCTCGTTCGGATCTCAGATCTACTGCAGTCACTCTATGTTGGACGTTGGAGGTCGAGTCTTTCCTTGAATACATGCAGCCCAGCCTTCAGCCAACAGTTCACAGGGGACCCACATGCACACCCTCTATGAAGACTGCACCTCTTCAGGTTGTATCTCCCCAGATCTACCTGCTGCCCCTGCCCTGGACTCTGTGAAGACCACTACTCACTGCTGGAGGTTGTCCCCCTTTGTGCATTTGGGAAATTGCCCCCAGGTAGAAAGATTGGGTGAAGATGGGGCTTAGATCTTTTATTTCCATCCACTCAGAAAGCCCTTATTCAATGTGCGAAAACAAGTATCTCATATACTTTGTCCAGTTTTGTGCTTTTCAACACTGGAAGAAGTTCTTTACCAGTTGTGTAATCCCGGTAAAAAAAGCAGGTGACACACATTTTTAACATTTTAAGTGAATTGATGCTATAATTTCAAATAGAGACTCTTAAGGCAAATCACCAGGCTTCCAGAAGCGTCCGCTGCAAGCACATTTACAAAGTCACTGAGTGTCCTTTGGATTGATTGCTCATTCTAGCTACTATCATCTGGAATACACTGTTCATTTACTAGATGCTAAATTTATAATTAAAATTCACCTTTGCCTTAAGGACTTAGAGCTGAAAGTTCATCTTCTTTACAAAGCTTCTTAACAACAACCACTTACACATGATGCAATATTTTCACTTTTTTCACTCCCTTTTCAGTCAAAGGGCTGGTTTTTGTCTCTCCTTCATGTGTAAGCTGCTGTAATTTTCAACTGTTCTGCAAATTCCATAAAATAAGTTCATTTTTTTCCTGTAGCCTACTTATCCATTCGAGAGGGGCCATTACATAGAATATTTGTTGAAAGGACAATTCTAAATCTTCTTTATTTTTACGTCCAGANGGTCAGGAAGATCCCCTGGAGAAGGAAATGGCAACCCACTCCAGTATTCTTGCCTGGAAAATCCCATGGATGGAGGAGCCTGGGGGACTACAGTCCATGGGGTCACAAAGAGTTGGACACAACTTAGCAACTGAACGATAGCACTGAGACCCTCAAACCTTGCTTTAGTAAATATATCATCTCTTTAATGATGTCTCATTGTTCTTTGGGTCCCCCACAATGCTCATTATAGTGCACATAACTGAGGCTCTGTAAACATTCTTTCCTGTGTGTGTTTGTATGTAAGTAAACTTTATGTACAGTGATGTATGCAGAACTAAAACACACAAATCATGCATCCTGACAGCTTCACACTCCTATGCAGCCAATCCTCAAGTCAGGACAGAGAACAATTCCATCACCAAGCAAGTTTCTCCCTGTTCCCTGCCGGTCAGTCCTCACTACACATAAGTAACAACCCCTGTCCTGATTTCTGTGTTCCTAGACTGATTCTGCCTGCTTTTGGATGCCATCTAAATGGTATTATCAGTATCTTTATTCTCATTCACCCAATAGGTTTTTAAACTATACCCATGTTATTATTCATATTACTTCATTATATTTTATTGCTAAGTAATGCTTATTGCACTAATATGCCACAAATAGGTTTTTCATTCTATAATGATTAACATTAACTCAGCAGGCTTTTTCATGTGGAATTATTTTAAACAAAGCAACTATAAGTATTTATTATTTGTGAACACATGTTTTCACTTCCCTTTGGTAAATACATATCATTGAAATTGCTAGCTGGAAGGATAGGTGTATATTTAACTTTATCAGAAACTTCTAAAGAGTTTTCCAAAGAGGTGTATGTACCATTTTGTATTCCCACTAGCAATGTAAGAAAATTCCAGTTTTTCCACATCGTTGCTAATATTTGGGGGTTTTAGTAAAATTTTAAAATTTTTGGCCACTATAGAGAGTGGGAAATAGTTCATTGTGGTTGTATTCTGTGTATTTATGATGACAAGAATATTGAGCACCTTTTTGTAAGCGTAGGGACCATTTTAAAAACACTGTACAAAACAATGTTAAATGTCTTCTTAAATTCTTTGCTTCTTTTTAATTAAGTTATTGGTTTTCTTGTTACTGAGTTATATCACTTATATACTCAGGATGCCAATCTTTTGTCAAATACATACATTTAGAACATTTTCTCGTTGTGTGCCTTGCCTTTTTACTTTCTTTATACTACTTTATAGTGAGCAGAGATTTTTAAATTTTGATAAAGTCAAATTTGTATTTTTTCTTATATTCCCTCTAAGAATATTGCAAAGATGGGTTCCTATGATTTCTTCTAGAATAATTAAATTTCCACTTTGTATTCCATTTATGCTTTATTCTAAATTAAATTTATGGGTAGTGTGAGGGAAATCTACTTGTTCCAGCACAATTTGAGATGCATTTCTCCTCTGAATTTGTTTGTGTCAGCTCTTTGTTGAAAATCGGTAGATCATACTTTTTCCCCTTTCATGAACTACATATCATTATTTTGCCAACATCACATTGTCTTGATTATTACTTATAGTACTTGATCACTATTTACAGATTTATATCAAGTTTTGAAATCATGGAGTGTGAAATTTACAACTCTGATCCTCCTTTATTAAAATTGTCTTTAGTCTTTTTATCGTTTTCTTTTCTCTGTGGCTTCCTCATCTCTTCATTTATTATGCCTATCTTTTTTCTCAAGGCCCTGGAACACATTTATAATAGCTCTTTCAAAACATCTGATTGCTAATTCTAAATCTGAGTCATCTCAGAATCTCTCTTCATTGACACTTATTTTCTTCATTGATCTCTTTTTTCTTTTTCTTTGCATATTGATTCATGGAAGAGAGTCAAGTCTATGTTATCTTTCCGTGAAAGTGAAAGTGAAATTGCTCAGTCATGTCCGACTCTTTGCGACCCCGTGGACTGTAGCTCCTCCGTCCCTGGGATTCTCCACGCAAGAATACTGGAGTGGGTTGCCATTTCCTTCTCCAGGGGATCTTCCCAATCCAGGGATCGAACCTAGGTCTCCTGCATTGCATGCAGACGCTTTAACCTCTGAGCCTCCTTGCTGCTGCTAAGTCGCTTCAGTCATGTCTGACTCTGTGCAACCCCATAGACGGCAGCTCAACAGGCTCCACCGTCCCTGGGATTCTCCAGGCAAGAACACTGGAGTGGGTTGCCATTTCCTTCTCCAATGCATGAAAGTGAAAACTGAAAGTGAAGTTGCTCAGTCATGTCCGACTCTTAGCGACCCCATGGACTGTAGCCCACCAGGCTCCTCTGCCCATGGGATTTTCCAGGCAAGAGTACTGGAGCCTCCTTAAATAGCTTTAATTTTTAGTCTTACAGCAATTAAATTAGAAAATGGTTTTGATTCTCTCAGTTCTGGTCTTATTCCTTATTAGGTAAGTCTCTCTCAGTTTTTCTCAGTTCTAGGGTTGCTAGATCACAACTCTTATTTCAGGGGGTGATTTTACTCATAAGATATGATTTTTCCAGGTTTTTCTACTGGATGCCAAGATGCTCAGTGAGGTCTCTGGACTCTGCTTGGCTGAGAACTCGCGTGCCTCTTGGTCCTGCATATTGTCTGGTGTCTCGTTCGGATCTCAGATCTACTGCAGTCACTCTATGTTGGACGTTGGAGGTCGAGTCTTTCCTTGAATACATGCAGCCCAGCCTTCAGCCAACAGTTCACAGGGGACCCACATGCACACCCTCTATGAAGACTGCACCTCTTCAGGTTGTATCTCCCCAGATCTACCTGCTGCCCCTGCCCTGGACTCTGTGAAGACCACTACTCACTGCTGGAGGTTGTCCCCCTTTGTGCATTTGGGAAATTGCCCCCAGGTAGAAAGATTGGGTGAAGATGGGGCTTAGATCTTTTATTTCCATCCACTCAGAAAGCCCTTATTCAATGTGCGAAAACAAGTATCTCATATACTTTGTCCAGTTTTGTGCTTTTCAACACTGGAAGAAGTTCTTTACCAGTTGTGTAATCCCGGTAAAAAAAGCAGGTGACACACATTTTTAACATTTTAAGTGAATTGATGCTATAATTTCAAATAGAGACTCTTAAGGCAAATCACCAGGCTTCCAGAAGCGTCCGCTGCAAGCACATTTACAAAGTCACTGAGTGTCCTTTGGATTGATTGCTCATTCTAGCTACTATCATCTGGAATACACTGTTCATTTACTAGATGCTAAATTTATAATTAAAATTCACCTTTGCCTTAAGGACTTAGAGCTGAAAGTTCATCTTCTTTACAAAGCTTCTTAACAACAACCACTTACACATGATGCAATATTTTCACTTTTTTCACTCCCTTTTCAGTCAAAGGGCTGGTTTTTGTCTCTCCTTCATGTGTAAGCTGCTGTAATTTTCAACTGTTCTGCAAATTCCATAAAATAAGTTCATTTTTTTCCTGTAGCCTACTTATCCATTCGAGAGGGGCCATTACATAGAATATTTGTTGAAAGGACAATTCTAAATCTTCTTTATTTTTACGTCCAGTGGAATCATTTTGGATGCTTCAGTTGACTAAAAGCGAATGGGACAAATTCCCTGCTATAACTAATACTGATCACTGGAAAATTCGCAGGTTTTTAATCTCTAGAGCTCACTTTTTTTTAGAGCTGCAGACCTGAGTTTCCAAATATCTTCTGAACAAATCTAACCAGATGTTCTACTGCCAAAATAATGTCGGTTTTTCTCTCTTCCTGTGATTTCTATTACCGCTACTGCAAAACTCAAATGAGAAGTCACAGAACCTCTTTTTTTTCAAATCATCTCCCTTCTTCCCCACTTGCAGTATGATTTATTCATCGTATTTGAGGATCATTTTTCTTATCCATTCTCTTTCTGTCCCTACTGACATAATCCTATTTAAAGCCTTATCACTCCTCCCAGCAGGATCATAGCAGTAATTTCCTAAATAAATGTGTACCTCTCTCTTCCATATGCTGCCAGAGTTATGCTTCTAAATAGATTTATAATAACATCTTCTTTCATGAAAATCGTTGCTGGCTCTCTGTTACTTATGAAAAAAAAATAGACCAAGTTTCTGATCACTGATTTAAAGTGCTTCCTTGGTTCCCTAGACCCTATTTTCAAGTTCACCCACCATTTAATATGTTGCACTCTTTTTTGGGGTGGTACATTCTTGGTGTACTTTTCATCAGTTCTAATTTTCACTACCCAGAGCAGGTACTACCCATCACAGAATAGTCTTCTATATTCTGGAAGTTTGCTGCTGCTGCCACTGCTGCTAAGTCGCTTCAGTCGTGTCCGACTCTGTGCGACCCCAGAGGCAGCAGCCCACCAGGCTCCCCCGTCCCTGGGATTCTCCAGGCAAGAACACTGGAGTGGGTTGCCATTTCCTTCTCCAATGCATGAGAGTGAAAAGTGAAAGTGAAGTCGCTCAGTCATGTCCGACTCTTAGCGACCCCATGGACTGCAGCCCACCAGGCTCCTCCGTCCATGGGATTTTCCAGGCAAGAGTACTGGAGTGGGGTGCCATTGTTTTCTACCAATAAGTTAATTTCCTACTTTTCACTTTTTAACAAGTTACTAACCAGATGCACTCATTCATTCCTCCACCCTGGTTAAACTAATAAACTTGATGACACTGTTAGGGGAATCACTGACTGAAAGAATTATCTTAAACAGTAGGTCCTGGTAAGGAATGAAGAACTAACAAGCCACCACCAAACGGAAAAATTCAGGAAAGGTCAAAAAGAGAAAGGAGACTTCATATGTCCTACCGACCTCCCAGAGTCCTTCTTGCTGGAATTCACCTTGGCTGAGCCATGTACACACCACCTGGAAGGACCCTGAGTCAGAGTGATTGTCCACCAGCAACCTGGAAACGAAAACCTTTAGCATAAAACCTAAGACTGCAGGCTTCCTGGAAGAGCAGTTCTCCTGGGTTCCTACACCCTCCTACTCTCCACCTAGGGGAGTCCCATCCTGATAAGGGCTCATGCTTTGTCAGCAAATATGTCTCCAGACAATCCAGTGGTTTTAAAACTTTGTATCTTATATTGAAGTATAGCCTATTAGCAACATAGTGATAGTTTCAGGTGGGCAGCAAAGGGACTCAGGCATATATATACATGCATCCATTCTTCCTCAAACTCCCCTCCCATCCAAGCTGCCACATAACTCCGAGCAGAGTTCCATGTGCCCTACAGTAGGGCTTCGTTGGTTATCCATTTAAAACATACCAATGTTTTGAGGAAATTAACAAGATGGCTCCTCTCAGGCTCTCTCACCCCATGCTCTCACGCCCTCTCACTCCACATTCTGTAAACAATGACTTTGCATGGATGAGTAACAGCTGAGATCACTTACTGTACTGTACACGTGCGTCATGAGGTACTCACTTGGCCACGGGCTACTTTTGTGTTGCACATATATATGTATATAAGCGTCACCTGCAAATGGCTTGATGTACGTGCAGTTATGTTGTGTTATGTCTGCTGCTACAGCTGCTGTGCCAGCCAGGAGAGAAAGCATCTGCAGTTCCTCTCGTTTTCTTCCAACCTCTTAGCTCGTTCCTTGCCTACCATGAGTTCAGCGCACAGTGTACACAGTGAGATAAAAGTGAAACAGTTGACTGGGTGAACAAGATCAGCAATCCAAGTGGGTACTTCTCCACCCCAAATCCCCTGAGGGTCAGGCAGGATCCCACTCTTGGGTTCTAGAAGGGATCCCCCTTCCTGCAACAATACAAATGTTCTGAAATTTTCACCCTTGTACTTCTGCTTCTGCAGTTTTCTTTTACTAGAAATATCATTTCTTCCGTGTAAAAATGGGAGCATTTTTAAAGCAACTTGCTAATGATTCTCACTAGTTTTTTAAACAGGAAGCCCCATATTTATAGTTTCACTTGTGTGTCAGGGAATATACTAAATGCCCCACACATTTTTATTGTTCCATTAAACTCTTAAACAGATATGCATTTCTCTCATTGCTTTTCACATCTTATTTTTAGTTATTTAAGTAAATGGCATATTGATTTCTAGATTATTGATTCCTCAAGAGCAGGATTCATATTAAGTTTATTTTTGTTTTTCTCATCATGACTATACCCTTCAATGTGCAACTCCCTGGACTGAATTTAATCTTCCTTACTCTTTTTTGTTGTTGTTGTTGCTTGGTTTTTTTCTTTTTTGTTGTTTTTTTTTCCCCTTTACTTTTGTAATTTTCTCTTCTATTCCTANATGCATTTCTCTCATTGCTTTTCACATCTTATTTTTAGTTATTTAAGTAAATGGCACATTGATTTCTAGATTATTGATTCCTCAAGAGCAGGATTCATATTAAGTTTAGTTTTGTTTTTCTCATCATGACTATACCCTTCAATGTGCAACTCCCTGGATTGAATTTAATCTTCCTTACTCTTTTTTGTTGTTGTTGTTGCTTATTTTTTTTCTTTTTTGTTGTTTTTTTTTTCCCTTTACTTTTGTAATTTTCTCTTCTATTCCTAATGCATTTACTCTCATGGGCTTTTGGTACTTCTAACTGAAGTTTCCTGTAGTTTCAACCAGCCTGTGGATGCAGCGTGAGA
>SJYA01025590.1:0-10255 GCA_006410615.1 Neotragus moschatus
GGTCAGGTGGTCTGGTATTCCCATCTTTCTCAGAATTTTCCACAGTTTATTGTGATCCACACAGTCAAGAACTCTTTATGTTGCAAAAACCGGGAAGAAGAGTGAAGATGACACTGTAGCATCGAGCGCTCAGCCAGTGAACCCGGGGAATGGCACTTTACTACTTCTTTTTTAAATCAAAATATAGTTGATTTACAATGCTTCAGGTAGACAGCAAAGTGATTCACTTAAACATACACCTATGTATTTTTCAAATTCTTCTCCATTATAGGTTATCATAAGACATTAAATGTAGTTCCCTCTGCTGTACAGTAGGACCATTTATATTTACCCCTTTCTATGTGCAAAAAAAATGAAAGACTGGACAAGCAGGCCTCAAAGGTTCTTCTAACCGAGCCTCATTTTTCCCTATATCTTCCGTGTACATACATAAGCCCCACTCTTTGCTACAACACACCTAACACTAGCCAATGCTTGTTGTATAAGATAACTAGTAGTTTTTTAAACTGTTTTCTTTTGATGGCCTGTCATCAATGAAATCTTGACTAAATGTTCAAAATAAACTGTAAGAAAAATGTTTTCTATACTCTACCTTCCTCTGCTACAATTTTTCTGGGACAATAATGAAACTGCTCTGACTTTCTAGATATTTTTTCCTTCAATGACAGAATAAACTTTTCAGGTTGTTTTACAGTTAGTAGTGTTGGCTGGGGCTGTATCTGATAAATTTCTAAATGTGAGAAAGTTAGATCATGAGTTATGATGAAACGAAGTCTGAGGCTTTGAAGAAGGCAAACATAAATGAAAAGGAGCAGGACAGGTGAGTTCATTACTAACAGGGGTGAGGGGCGCAGAGAGCCACTGGGGGAGGGCACCGCCTACCTCCCCATGGCCGCTGAGAGCGGCATGGTGCAGCGCAGTTCTCCCTGCCCGATCGGACACGTTCACATTGCTCAGAAGAGGCACTAAGGCCTCCGCGCACTTGACAGCTTTGTTAGCGGCCGCTGTGTGCAAAGGGGTTTGCCAGTTTTTGTCTCGAGCATTAACATCTGCAGAATGCTTCAACAGCACCTGAACTGCTTCCTGAAACACATGAAGATATAAGTCACGTAAGACAAATGACTTACCAGCTTTAGAAATTGTACATGCAAGATGGAAAACCAATTTCCTGAGGGAATAAAAAGTTTGGTAGACCCTGCTATAAACAAGCCAGAAAACAAAATACCTTGAACTAAAGGCAGTACTCAGAGCCATGCAAGATACAGCAAGATAAAATATTCCCTTTGTTCATCCTCCAACTGAAGCATAGCCATCAATCTCCATCAAAATATATAGGAAGAAATACTGACGAACATTCTTCAAAAGCGTTCATCACTACTCTTGCTTTTCTAGATGGTGAGATACAATTAATTTATAATTTCAAAGCTTTAAAAATTAGATTTATCACTTTGCCATTAAATACAAAAAAGTTTAAAACATACTATTTCCTAAGGTATTACACATGTTGTATTTTACAAAATGAGAAATCACTAGGACCTAGCTCATTAGAGAGTGAGAGCGCGTGAGGGGGGGAGGGAAGGAAGGAAGGGTTTGCTGTGATTCCACCTTGTGGGAGCAGTGGTGCTAACAAGGCAAACTAACATTTTACTATTCAAAGTGATTGATTGGTCTCCCAGGACACAAGGAAAATGTCACAACACATCCATAAACTGGACTTATGGCAAAATCAGAAGGAATCCAGTAAGCCATCAGTATTAAGCAGTATAATCAGAACTAAACATGGCAAAAATCTTCTCCCTGCAGGGACAATCCTATTCTTGGCAAATGAGTGGCAAACGGTACATGAAATGAAAAAGATCAGAAGCAAATCCCCTCAGTTCTGTCATTCACAAGGTGTAACTACTCAAGCCTAGTGAAACTGAGCCCCTGGTCTTCTTATCAGTAAAGGGGAGGACTAGCACCTGCCCACCACTCCTTTCAAGACTGTTATCAAGCGAAAAAGCTAATGTACACAGTGTTCAAAAAATTAAAATAACTATAACTATGCAACATAGCAAGAAACACCAAACAAAATACTATTATTCATGATTCACGTATAGACTTTGAAATAAAAAGTAATCGGGACTATATGAAATCTGGGAAACGGCAAAAGGCTGGAGAGACGCCTATCAATCTATTAATCTGCTAAGTAGTTAATCAAGGACATAGAGATGCCTGCCCTGTGACCTCACAGCTCCATTCCAACTATTTTATACAAGAGAAAATTTAAAAGATACATCTGAAAATGCGATAGCAATCTCTTATTTACTTATACGAGTCAAAAAAGAAATGTAAATGTCCACCTACAGGAAAACAGACACAACTGTTGCGCACACACACAGGGAAGCACTGCTGCGCAATACGAAGAGATGGGCCACCAGCGCACACAACAAGAAGGACGCACTGCCAAGAAGCCGAGATGCAGGAGACACACTGTATGACTCCATTCTTACAAAATCCTAGAACAGGCACACTTACTCCATGGTGAGAGAAAGCAGAACAGCGCTTGCCTCTGGGGACAGGCGGGACTGACTGAAAACAGACACGAAGGCACCGGCTGGAGTGACGGAATCGTGTAAATCTAGACTCGGAAAAAGGCTGCGTAGCTGTATACACCTGCCAAAACTCAAGACTACACACTCAGAGTCTGTGCACTTTACTGTAAATTACATTTCAATTTAAAAAAGGGAACACGGGGAAAATATACATGCAGAGCAGTATGTACTCAGAACCATGGAGAACGGGGTACAAGAACTGTCAGGATCTCTGTAACCCGCTCGTGCGAGAGAAGCAGAAGCAATGTGAAGAGCCTATAACTGGGTGAACGGGGCGAATGCAGCATGCTGCAGAGGACAGGGGCGCCGCCTCAGTCCTGTCAGCCAGAGTGCTCGATGCACACCTGTGAGTTTCTGAAGAGTGTGTGGAGTATTTATGTTCCACCAGCAAGAAGAGAGAAACCAAAGCTACACTTCTGTTTCACAGAGAAGCGAGAATAAATCCAGTTTATGGTTGACAGTGGGTAAGATGGCACCCACCACAATGGCTAAGACTCTAGAACCAGGACAGATTAGCCTGAATCTTGAATCCACTGCTAGGGACTTAACTGTGTACCCCAACGTTCACACGGTAAAGTCCTGCCTCCCCCTACCAGAGTGCATTCAGGAGGGGAAGAGAGATGAGGTGATTAGGGAGGGCCTAATCTGACAGACTGGTGGCCTTCTGAGGCCAGGAAGAAAGCCTCTCCTGCCCCTGCCTCACCAGCATTGGGGCACAGTGAGAAGGCAGGCGTCGCAGCCAGGAGGAGAGGCTGTGTCGAAGCTGACCCTGGGAGCCTTCCTCTGGGACGTCTAGCCTCCAGATTGTGAGAAAACGCAGTTCTGTTGTTTGGCCACCCAGTTTGTGGTCTTCTGTTGTGGCAGGTGAGCTAATATTGACATATCTACACTACAACTCAGAATAATATAGGCCACTGTCATATCACAACAGCAGTGACCTTCGAAAATTTGGAGAAAACTGGCTTCCCTGGTGGCTCAGACAGTAAAGAATCTGCCNCGCAGTTCTGTTGTTTGGCCACCCAGTTTGTGGTCTTCTGTTGTGGCAGGTGAGCTAATATTGACATATCTACACTACAACTCAGAATAATATAGGCCACTGTCATATCACAACAGCAGTGACCTTCGAAAATTTGGAGAAAACTGGCTTCCCTGGTGGCTCAGACAGTAAAGAATCTGCCTGCAGTGCAGGAGACCCGAGGGTTCGATCCCTGGGTTAGGAAGTTCCCCTGGAGAAGGGAAGGGCAACCCACTCCAGTATTCTTGCCTGGAGAATCCCATGGACAGAGGAGCCTGGCAGGCTACAGTCCATGGGGTTGCAAGAATCAGACACGACTTAGCGACTAAACTACCACCAGAGGTACGTATGTGTAAGAAATGCTGCAGGTGGTCTTGACTTCAAACACACAAGTTATACCCNAGTATTCTTGCCTGGAGAATCCCATGGACAGAGGAGCCTGGCAGGCTACAGTCCATGGGGTTGCAAGAATCAGACACGACTTAGCGACTAAACTACCACCAGAGGTACGTATGTGTAAGAAATGCTGCAGGTGGTCTTGACTTCAAACACACAAGTTATACCCTAGGACATTGATTTACATATGATTATGAAATATGGGGATGGGGTGATAACAAAAGTTCAAATAATACCCGAAGAGTATTTATTCATAGCTTGGGGTCAGGCACAGCGAAAAGAAGGGCTAACCTATTTGCAAATAAACGCAATGTTCGGGTGAACCACTAATACTTCATATGGTGATCTATCTTAAACTCAGTTATCCTGACAGAACTAAAATGATTAATTCTTGGGGTTATGTTAAAAGACAATAAATGCATATCCTTCAGAGGATCCAGTGTGATGTGGCTTTTTAAAAATAAACACACACACACCGCTCCCTAACAGGATCTATTCAGAATACAGAACACATTTACAGAGAGCTGAACTGTACGCAACACTTGAGGAATGACAGTCACAAGCCAGCGGTGGAGGGATGATGAGGCAGCCAGGCCATACAAGCAGGTGTGCCATGGACGGAGAGCTGGAACTGGGGGTACTTCACTGGAAGCAGTCTTTCTCAACCCAAGTTCAGGGAGGAAACTAACCATTAAGACATCCACTGTCCATAAACAGTTAACTTCTGTGAAAGACTAAACTTAGTTTTAGGTTGAAAAGCTTAAACTTATTAGGATTAGCTTTCTAACCCACAGCTGGCCCTTAAGTTCAAGCTACATACATAATTTAAAAAAATCAGCAGTTAGGTCTCTGGGTGGAACCTGCAATCTGCCTCTAACGTTGTATTTTAAGAATTTTTGGCCTGTTATCTCTACAAATATACAAAGTGTTCTTCCTGATAATTTAATCTGGTAAAACTCCACTAAATTTAAGTCATATTCCTAAGAGTCATGCCAAAAAAATAGGCAAATATGATAAACTTACCAAAAAGTTGCAATGACGGTAACGCTTATCTTCCTTAATTGCCTTTATCTAAAGAAACTTCTTTACAAGAGGGCTAGCCATAATCTCAAAGTGGCAACCCACTCCAGTGTTCTTGCCTGGAGAATCCCAGGGACGGGGGAGCCTGGTGGGCTGCTGTCTATGGGGTCGCACAGAGTTGGACATGACTGAAGTGACTTAGTAGCAGCAGCCACAATCTCAATAATATTACCGTGAATTTCAGAGTTCAAAGTATTTTTGTTAATATGTCTTAGTTTCCAGAATTCCCAGATTTGCCTAAGATCACCCAGCTAGAACGTGGCAGGTGATACCTGAAGCCAGTTTCCCCTAGTCCAGGCCCCACAGTTCATCAGTTGTAGCCACCAAAACCCCTGTTCCCTCCGTCCTTCTCCCAACCTGAAGGCTCATGGCCAACAGTCCGCCTCTGTCACACCACAGCATTCACAGTCCTTTCCAGTCACTTTGTCCTCCACTCCCCTTCACCTGCCCAGCTCTCGCTTTGTATTCAAGATGTAGTTTGCGAGTACAGAGGATGAGCAGACTTAAGAAGGACCTGGTCCCATGATGGGGAGAAGGAGCAGGAGTGACCCTCTCCATCTCTCACAGTCTCAGTAACTGAAGAAAATACTTTACACCATCACACCCTTTTATACTTTAAATTATTAAAAAAAAATGTTTTCAGCAAGAATCAAATATAAATGGGTAAAAGGTGTGCTCTGGGCACAATGCATTTGTAACACATACACAATCCATTTCAGAAAGGCAGTAAAATGACAGAAAAAAAGAGGGTCCAGATACTTGTTATCATCTTTGGTACCCAACAGATGACTGGTTTCTAGCAAATTGTTAACTACGCGTTTTTTTCAAAATATTTTTATTCTTCAAGCATTTTATGAGGGTTAGAAGATAATGACAAATATAAAAATGAATTCTCACAAAATGTCAGTTATCTTGAAGATCAAACAAAGCACAGGATTATAAATAAGAAGGAATTGTTGTTCTTCATAAGACACTTAACATATTTTAAGATTATATTTAGATCTGGCAACACAGGAGAACTACTAATGTTTCCAAAATGAATTTTGCAGATTTTCTAAACAATATTTCACTTAATCATTACACATTGCAGAGATTATTTCCTGGTCACAACCAGCAGCATCTCTGAAATAAGAGAAAAGCCTTGATGAGGGATTTCTAAGATAGAAAGATAACTGCTGTCCGGTAGGAAGCACAAAAGGAGAGTTTTCTATTCTCTGCCACTTCAGACTCTCCAAGAGGTCTTAGTCACAAAAGGAACATGGAACAATTAACTTGGTTGGTACAAACTGCAAAGTAAAGTGACCAGTCTAGGTAGTTTCAGTTGCTTGTTCCTTTTCTGAAAATACAGGATCTGCACATGGGCTCACAGGTNTCTTCCTTAATTGCCTTTATCTAAAGAAACTTCTTTACAAGAGGGCTAGCCATAATCTCAAAGTGGCAACCCACTCCAGTGTTCTTGCCTGGAGAATCCCAGGGACGGGGGAGCCTGGTGGGCTGCTGTCTATGGGGTCGCACAGAGTTGGACATGACTGAAGTGACTTAGTAGCAGCAGCCACAATCTCAATAATATTACCGTAAATTTCAGAGTTCAAAGTATTTTTGTTAATATGTCTTAGTTTCCAGAATTCCCAGATTTGCCTAAGATCACCCAGCTAGAACGTGGCAGGTGATACCTGAAGCCAGTTTCCCCTAGTCCAGGCCCCACAGTTCATCAGTTGTAGCCACCAAAACCCCTGTTCCCTCCGTCCTTCTCCCAACCTGAAGGCTCATGGCCAACAGTCCGCCTCTGTCACACCACAGCATTCACAGTCCTTTCCAGTCACTTTGTCCTCCACTCCCCTTCACCTGCCCAGCTCTCGCTTTGTATTCAAGATGTAGTTTGCGAGTACAGAGGATGAGCAGACTTAAGAAGGACCTGGTCCCATGATGGGGAGAAGGAGCAGGAGTGACCCTCTCCATCTCTCACAGTCTCAGTAACTGAAGAAAATACTTTACACCATCACACCCTTTTATACTTTAAATTATTAAAAAAAAATGTTTTCAGCAAGAATCAAATATAAATGGGTAAAAGGTGTGCTCTGGGCACAATGCATTTGTAACACATACACAATCCATTTCAGAAAGGCAGTAAAATGACAGAAAAAAAGAGGGTCCAGATACTTGTTATCATCTTTGGTACCCAACAGATGACTGGTTTCTAGCAAATTGTTAACTACGCGTTTTTTTCAAAATATTTTTATTCTTCAAGCATTTTATGAGGGTTAGAAGATAATGACAAATATAAAAATGAATTCTCACAAAATGTCAGTTATCTTGAAGATCAAACAAAGCACAGGATTATAAATAAGAAGGAATTGTTGTTCTTCATAAGACACTTAACATATTTTAAGATTATATTTAGATCTGGCAACACAGGAGAACTACTAATGTTTCCAAAATGAATTTTGCAGATTTTCTAAACGATATTTCACTTAATCATTACACACTGCAGAGATTATTTCCTGGTCACAACCAGCAGCACCTCTGAAATAAGAGAAAAGCCTTGATGAGGGATTTCTAAGATAGAAAGATAACTGCTGTCCGGTAGGAAGCACAAAAGGAGAGTTTTCTATTCTCTGCCACTTCAGACTCTCCAAGAGGTCTTAGTCACAAAAGGAACATGGAACAATTAACTTGGTTGGTACAAACTGCAAAGTAAAGTGACCAGTCTAGGTAGTTTCAGTTGCTTGTTCCTTTTCTGAAAATACAGGATCTGCACATGGGCTCACAGGTAGGCCTGCGTAATGATTTCACATACAAGGATCTGTCAAGAGAAATCGCATACCTCACTACAAGATGCAACTGCTCTGTGCAAAGGTGTCAACCATTTGCTGTCTTTGGCATTAACTCTAGCTCCTGCAAGAAGAAGAAAAAAATTCAGTGACATATTTTGCATAAAATGATTTAAGATAGATAACTAGTTATATACAGTCCAAACTGGATAAACAACAATTGAAAAGGTAGTACTTCATTTTTTACTTTCTGCTAATAAATTATCCTTGAATATAAAACAAAACTATTCTTTTTAATTGATATCCAGTAAGGTATTAGCTCTTTTTATTAAAAGTCAAAGAAATATAATTTTATATGTAGGCTAGAAAAGCCACCTTTATACAGAGCATATCCAAAGTGAAAATCAGACCCCACTGCAGAGTGTGTGTTAAAAACCTGATACTTAAATAAATAAATAAGAATATTCAGACATAAAATATAGATCATGACAAAGTCTTCTTCTTTATGAATATAAACATACATTTATAAATATATAATTATATAAACATAATTTATACAATTATATAAATATAAAATATTTACAAACATTTATATAATTTTATAAGTATATAAAATATAAACATAAAATATTCATTATATTCTTTACTAATAGAAATATAAAACATAAGACCATTCATTACAAAGTCTTCATTTCTTTGTATGTATCACGTTAAAATGCAATATAGTAATATCAAAATAGTTCTCCAGTGATTATTTAAAATGCTCTAATACTATAGTTATTTTATAAATGGATACAATGGCTTTACACTTAGGGGAAAAAAATTAAGAAATAAATCAACCAACCCACATGTCTTTCCAGGTTATACCTGAAGTTCTGAAGAAGTAATCATTAAAACAAATCAACTATGTATTTTTTGCTTAAAAATTAAGTCAACAGACACAAATTTTCTTTAATAGAGTTGAAATACCACTTAGTAAGACAGTAANACTTAGGGGAAAAAAATTAAGAAATAAATCAACCAACCCACATGTCTTTCCAGGTTATACCTGAAGTTCTGAAGAAGTAATCATTAAAACAAATCAACTATGTATTTTTTGCTTAAAAATTAAGTCAACAGACACAAATTTTCTTTAATAGAGTTGAAATACCACTTAGTAAGACAGTAATGTATTACATAACGTGGGGGGTGGGTAGGATTTATCACCTACGTAAAATCTGCTGACTTGGTGCTTAAATCCCTACACAACAGAAGCGGCACCCATGGGATCACTCTAAGCAGAAACAGCCCTGGCTCTCAGGAGTGCAGAGGACCTAGTGACAGGCCCAGACAACAAGCGAGCCTAGATTTACATCCAGAATCACAACTAGCTCATGAAAAGAGGGTTTAGGTACCTAGCCCAGCCCCCAAACTTTCCAGATGATGAAACGCTGGTACAAGGAAGTGGCTCAACACCACCACCTGCAGCAGAACCGAGGACAGAACTCAGACATCCTGAGGTCCTAATGTTTACATCCTGTTTTGAGTGTGAGATTCTAGGTAACAATCAAATGCAGTGACTCCAAGTTACAGCCTGAATAACCTCCCTCTAGCTATAGGTCCCTAACTATTAATTGAGTGTGAGCTTCTAGGTAATAATCAAGTGCAGTGACTCCAAATTACAGCCCTAACGAGTTTTGTGATCCCTCTGGACCTACACTTTCATCTACAAGACAAATCTCCTAATACCCTGTTCCAGAGGTTAACGAGGGGAGTTCCCTGGCGGCCCAGTGGTTAGCCCTCTGTGCTTCCACTACAGAGGGCGTGGTTCCATATCTGGCTGGGGAACTAAGATTTCACATGCCGTGCAGTGCAGCAAAAAAATAAATAAACTGACATATAGCCACTGTATATAGTACACACGGGGCACAAATACAGGAGAGGTAGGTTTTTACAAGCCTGAATGCGAAAGAAAATGAATGAAAGGCAGGTGTAGGAAGTCATCCACAAATGAAGCAGCTGAAGCTGAACTCTGTGTGGGCAGGGCCAACCAGCAGAACACTCAAAAGAATCCTGAACCAGCAGGAGAGCTTTCAAGACTGCTTAAGGCTGTGAGAGAAAGAAGGGGAGTCAGCAAAATAAAACAGCCAGAGACAGTATGTACATCCACGTAATAAACATACGAACAACTACCAGCCAAGTTCTCTGGAGGCCAAATGGTGAAAACAGACTTTCCTGACCACAATAAAGCCAGTGTTTGTTCTGGGTAAGAACACAAGCACCTGACAGCGGAGCGCTAGACCGTGAGGGGCGCCTTCCTTCTCCCCATTCACCCCTTGGTTCTCTATAATCCCTGCACCTCCTTCTATGATTTTGTATTTATGCGCACAGGAGAAGGGCAGGTCCTGGCATTTTATGCC
>SJYA01025627.1:9511-20186 GCA_006410615.1 Neotragus moschatus
CCCGCCCTGACGGACTTGCACCCCTTCCACCGACCCCCACGACGGGCCCCCACGGAGCAGGCTGAGCCCCGGACGCCCACTGACAGCCCGTGGGTCCCACCCCCTCTCTCCTTCACTCCCACTGTCAAGCTTAAGTCCTTTTTTCCTTTTTGACCAACAATGAACAGAGTGACTCCTCGCTGCATGCCTGCGGGGCCAGGCATTGTGGGGGCATCTGTTATGGGCTGAGCTTGCCCCCCTCCCCCCAATACCCGCAAGCTCCAAGCCCTAACCGCTCAGAGTGTGTATACGGAGATAGGCTTTGAGGACGTGATGGAGGTAAAACGAGGTCACGGGGGCCTGATCCAAGATTAGGACACACACACACACGGCCACCCTGCACCCCGCTCTCAGCATTGCACTCATGAACCACGGGGAAGAAGGTGCTGAAGCTGCCCACCCCGTCTGTGCCACTGGTGACCACCGGCCTGGAAGCGGGCACAGAGCGTCTTCTCGAACTCTTAAAGCCAGTCTGTGAGGACCAGCTGCTCACTCCATCTCTGGGAGAGCAGACTGACGCCCGCGTGGCACCGGCTCTGCCCGAGGTCGCATAGATAGAGCATGGGTGCGTGGGGATTAGAGCCCAGGACGGGGGCTCCCACCACCCCATTGCCCTGGTCCCCGGGCCTGTGCACACCCCTCAACTTTCCAAGTGCCCAGTGAGGGTACGGGGGCTGTGGTTACTCACCCCACACTCGCAGCCCCAGAAGACGTGAGCCCAGAGATGGTGACGAACGTGCAACTGAGGTTCTGGGGCCTCCGGGCAGCCTGTCCAGCAGTGCCAGCCACTCCCGCCCCTCAGGGAATCCTAGCATCCACGGGCCCTGCGTGGCAGTCCCTTGGGAAATGGCCCAGGGGAGGGAAGGGCACAGAGCCCCACGGGCTACAGGTGGTCCTTCCTCCAGGGTCCCATCTTCACAGCAGTGCAATCAGCAGCCTGTGCCTGGCCCACCTGCCCAGCTCTGCCTGCTGCGGAACATGAGGCCATCGGCTGCCTCCCGGGGGAGGGGCCAGCGCGGCCCAGCCACAGGCACCCATGCCTGGGGCGCCTCTCCCTCCCGCTGCCAAGTTGGCACGAGCTCTCGGGCTGGCCATCTAAGAATAGTGCCAGCCTTCCGCTCTGGCCTGCAGGGACGCTCGGTGGGTTTCCTACAGTGAAGCCTGCAGCCCAGCAGTGGAGGGTGATGAGGGTCCTCCCCCAGGAAAGAGCCCCAGGTGCCAGCCCCTGATGTGGCTGTGAGTCAGGGGCTCCCGATCCCCCAAGGCCTGGCCCCAGGCCCAGCACACCTGCCGTCCGGCAGTCACTGGCAGAAGCTTCCTTGGGGCCTCGGGGGCATGTGTGGGGCGGGGCCAGGCTTGCCACAAGTCAGCCCTGGACTGATGCTGGGAGGGGCGGAGGCAGAAGGTCGGGGGGGCCCCAGGTGACAGGACCCCTGAGCATACGTGGCTGATGGGAGGCTCCGCCTGCCCCCCTCCCTGAGACCCGCTCCACACACGCCCCCACTGGACACCGCTCCATCAGGGCTACTCTGCCTCCCAGGAAGAGGGAGACCACAAATGCAGTCGTGTCCTTGCAGCGAAGGCGGGGCTCAGCTCGCCAGGACTTTAAACAGTCCCTGAGCCCCAAGGCTGCAGAAGCGACCGTGGTGGCAGGCAGGGGCTGCGCAGGGCCAGGAAGGGGCTGGGACCCACCCCCAGCACCAGCACCAGCACCCCCCAGGCAAAGAAGGGTGTCCACCCTCACGGGGCAAGGGGCTCAGCCCTTCCCCAGCCTGCACTCACTTGTTCTTGAGCGACCTGCATGGGTGGAAGGGCGCTCCTCCCGCCCCCGTGGCCTGTTTGAGGCAGAGGGTGCTGCCCTGGACCCTGTGCAGGGCATGGGCCTCCTGTCCAGCTGGGCTCACGGGCGCCACATGCACGCGGCACTCCCGCTGGAGGAGGCCGGAGCCCCTGTGGGAGAGGCACTCCGATCTGCCACGGATGCAGGGGGCCTTTGTGGGCCTGGGCCAGCCAGGGTTCCTGCTCGGTCCGTGACCCAGCTCCTGACCATCTCAGCCCAGCAGGCTCCTGAAGGTGCTCGGGGGAGAGGACAGGCCTCCGTCATGGCCAAACAGACACGTGGCAGAAACCTGAGAGTCCGACCTCCCAGACACACCCATCCGCCCACCTCTCAGGACTGGGCCGCCAGGGCGGGTCCCTGGACTCTCACCCAGCCCCCCGCCTCTCTTCCTCCAACAGCAGCCAGACCAATCCCAACAAAGGAGGGGGCACACCAAGTGCTCCCTGCCCGTCACACTGAGTGCGGAGACACCGCCCTCCAGGCCTGACCGCGCCATGGCCTGACCTTGCCATGGCCCCCTCCCCTCGGTGTTCCAGCCTCCCCCAGAGGTTCCAGCCTCCCCCCACCCCTGCGGTTCCAGCCTCACTGGGGTCTGGCCCTCAGGGACATTCCGCTCTTCTCAAAGGCGGCAGGCACTCCCTGCCTCGGGGCCTTTGCACTGGCTGTTCCCCTGCCTGGACAGCTGTTCCAGGTCTTACAACTCAGCCTGCACTCCGGGGTCTTTGCTCAATGCCACCTTTCAAGGAGGCCCCCACCACTCACGCCTCCCTCCCCAAAGCATTCCTAACCCTTTACTCAGCATTTATGCAACGCAGACCCGCCGTGTAACGTTAGGCGTTCCCCGGGCTTTCCCTGTGCCACCTGCCGCCCACATCAGTGCCACTTGGCAGCTTTGCTGGCTACGCTCCCCGAGTACCGACGTGCACTAGACCGACAGGGTCGTGAGGCCCGCCGGCCCTGGAGTGGGGCTTCTGACGTGTGCCACCCCCAACGCACACCCTGCCTGCCCCACGCCTAATCCGTGGTGGTCCCCGTCCCCTCGTGGAGGCCGAGCCAGAGTCCTGAGCTGAGTCACTGGCCCGTCCCTCCCCTATGTCCACTCCGTGGCACCATGCCCTCTATTTGTCCCCAAGTCCTGCCGACTCGCTGTGAACAGCGTCCGCTTGAGTTGTGTGACGTGGCAGCCTTTGCATACCTCAAAAATCAAATCCTCAAACCGTCCTGGTAAGAAATGGCCAGGCCACNCTCCCCTATGTCCACTCCGTGGCACCATGCCCTCTATTTGTCCCCAAGTCCTGCCGACTCGCTGTGAACAGCGTCCGCTTGAGTTGTGTGACGTGGCAGCCTTTGCATACCTCAAAAATCAAATCCTCAAACCGTCCTGGTAAGAAATGGCCAGGCCACGCCACTGCGGCCAGCATGGCTCACTGTCCTCCAGTGAGCGACTGGACAGAAGCAAGCGGAGCACGCACCGTCCTGAGCCGAGAACACCGCTCAAGCGGAGCACACACCGTCCTGAGCCGAGAACACCGCTCAAGCGGAGCACGCACCGTCCTGAACCGAGAACACCACTCCTTCCTGGTTCCGAGGAGCAGCAACACACTCTAGACCCCGAGGGGGGTCCTCCTAATCCGAGGCAGAGCCCTGGTGCGCGCAGAGGCACGCGTGCAGGGGAACCCTGGGCGCTGGCAAGCACGCGGGCCTCGGATTTTCAGGGCACCAGCTAGACCTGGTCATCAAACTGCAACCCTGCAGATGTTGGAGCTGAATCCATGGAGGTGATGACTCAAGCCCCTCTGTCCTGGCCAGCCCTCAGCTCTGGATGCCCAGGGCGGCCTGCCCCAGGGACACAGGCCGCTGGCTCAGCCCCCAGCGGCTCCAAATACCTCTTCCTCACCATGGTGCTTGCCCAGTGGGAGCTCCACCTCCCACCACCCAGGAACCCCTCTCTCGGGGAAGCTTCTGTCCATCAGCCAGGATCGGACACTCCAGAGTCGGCCATTGGCTGCACACGGGGACTCGAGAGCACGCGCAGACCCCGGGCCACGTGCAGATCGAGGGTTGGGCGGGCCACGTGCACACCGCTGCTATTCCCCGACCGTTCAGAGTCCCTGGGACGTTCTGTGAGAGTCAGGGCTGCGGCCAGCGCTCTGGGCAGACGCTCCTGATCTGGCCTCCCTTTCCCAGAGATTCTCACGAAGGAAGCAAGGCCAGTACACAGAGGTGCACGCAAGGAATTCCACTGCTGTGTTGCATCTGATTGTAGAGACTTGGAAACAATCTAAATGCCTGTCAACAGGGGCTGATTTACATAAATTACATGTCAATATGATATAACAGGAAACAATGTTAAGACGGGGGNCTGACAAACCAGGAGATGCTGGATGCTAGTGTAGGGAGCAGGGCTCTAAAAATAGCCTCCCACTCAGAAGAGGCCATCGTTCTGGGTCCCGTATTTTTATACGTGTGCGAAAGCCATTCCTGGAGGCCTCTGCGCCCATAATTAGCGCCGGTGCTGAAGCCCAGGAGGCGGAGCGGGGCTGGACCTCGTCCCCAGCAGGATAGGCCTCGGGGCAGCGGCCGCAGCCCTTGCCCAGAGGGGATGGGGCAGTCAGGCCAGCGAGCTGTGCCCACGCAGCATAGCGGGCAGTGGCTGGCAGCTGCCGGGGCCCTTCCGCTGCCCCGCCCTCAGCCCTGCCCCCACCAGCCAGCATCCCCCTCCCGCCAGCAGCCCCCATTCTTGGCCCTCCCAGCTTCTCCGTGGCCTCTGCCTCTCCCAGCCCCCCAGGGTGTCCTCCAGGACCCAGAACAGGCATCGGCATCTCCCTGCTCCGGCCTGTCACTGGCCCGCGGTCCAGCCACTTTCCCCTTCCCCCGCCACAGCCAGCACAGGCCTCTTGTCACCGAGGATTGCTGAGGGTCGCTGCAAGGAAGGATGGAGATGCCTTTCCAGAACACTGCTGCTCTCCCCACTGACCACCGCCCCAGCTGAACCCAGGACCCTTCCCCAGCCTTGCTCCAATGCTGGGGTCCAGTGCCCCCTCCCCATCGAGCCTTGTGGGGTCTGGAACCCTCGGGTTCCTGCAGCCCAAGGCATGGCCCACTGGCCTTGTGCCCACGGTGGACCCCGCCTCCATTGCTCAGCCTCAAGAAACGGGGGTCCTGAGTGGAGAAGACCCCTCCATCACTGCCTGGGGTCCCTCCCAGGGTTCAGACAGCAGGCGCCTGCCTTCCAAGGAGCTTCCCGCCTCAGGCGCTGGGGCCTGGGCTCTGCTCGCCAGCCTGCAGTGCCTGGTGTGTCTCTATTTCTGTTGCTGATGCCAGCCGTCGATGTAGCGTCCCCCGTGTCTCTGTTACTGTTCCCGATGCCAGCCATCAGTGTGGCGTCCCCCGTGTCTCCGGCCCTGACCTGGCTGTGTCACAGGGCTGGCTTCAGTGAATGTTCACGGACCGGAGTGGCCAGCCCGGGGGAGAAGGGTTGTCGGGGGGCTCCTGGGGAGGTCAGGTCTCCCAGCGGGCTCCCGGGTCTTGTGTCTACATGGTGGTCCCTGTGCAGCCCGCCGCCCACGTCTGTGGTTTGGTGAATAAGACTTCCCAGGTCCTGAGAAACCTCTAGTGACGATGAAACTGGTGAGCTTCTTCAGTCACTCTCCTCTTGAAACGCTTTGTTGGTTTATTGCTTTCGGCCATCCTGGGTCTCGGCTGTGGTGCGTGGCTTCCACAGTGGCGGCGTTTCTTGCGAATCATGGGCTGTTGCAGCAGGACCCTGGCCGGGCCTGGGTTTGGCAGGCCGGGCTCTCGCTGTGCACACAGTCCTGGGGCGGTGAGGGCCTTTCACTGGTATGAAACCGGGCTCAGGCTGGGGGGCGGCACCTCTAGGGAACTCGGACTGTGGCTGAGGCTCTGCGCCCTCGGCATCAGTGAAGCAGGCCCGGCCCCGGTGCCCACCCAGGGCTGGCGGCCACCACTCAGCTCAGTGATGGATGCGCCAGGAAGTGTGTTCTCTGCTCATTTTATCGAAGAGAAGCCAGAAGTCGGGATGAACGAACATTCCTGGCACCTAGTTCTAACGTAAGGAAGAGGAAGACGGTGACTAGTGCTCTGTGTAGACCCAGCAGAGCCACGTGGGCAGGACTCGGGGGTGGGCGTCCAGAGGCGGGACAAGGGGGCGGCGGGCGGGGAGGGGGCTGGCTGGCCTCTCCTCCCGGGCCTCAGTTTCCTCTGCGTCCGATGGGAGGTGCTTGGCCAGGTCATTGGGATTCCAGACGGCCCACGGGTCACGACTGGCCAGAACTCTTTGAAAGTCCAGTTTCTGGGGCCACAGTGCTGGCTGACCCTTTGCGTTCCAGGGAGCTCCTGAGTCAGGCAGGAATCTCCCGGGAGAGTCTCGGGATCAGCCCAGGTTGGGGGCCACTCTGCAAATACCTCAATTCTCCCCACTGGGCACCCTGAGGGAGGGGTGGCAGTGCCCGGCCAGAGGGTCCTTGCCCTTCTAGAGCCTGAACGTTATGGTGGGGAGGTAGAAAAGCTTCCGGCTTGCTTTTAGAAACCCTGTTTCTAGACAATTCTGAGTCATGTTTGCGTGGGTTTTCTGCATACAGGTGGGAAGTTCGGGCGGGTTCCACCCTCTGTGGCTCTATCCCCTGGCCCAGGGCCGAGACTGTCTCCCGTAAGTCTATGCCCTCCTGGCCTGGGTCCCGCTGCACAGACCTGGGGTCCATGTGGCAGACAGCGCAGCCCCCAGGAGTCTGGCCCTTCTAACACGGCTCGGAGCTGCTGGGAGTGTGCGTGCCTCCGGGTGCAGATGCTGCCGTGGTGCAGACCTCGCGGCACGGACCTTCCCACAGACAGCGGCTGGCACTGCAGAGGTGCAGCCGGGGGGTCTGGGGCTCCCTGAGACTCAGGTGGCCTTTGAGCAGAGTGCTGGAGGCGGCAAGGGGCCAGCCAGGTGGCCGTCTGGGAAGACCCCAGCAGAGCGGAAGCACGTGGTGGGAGAGCGTCAGGCTGTGGGGGGCCGTCCTGCAGAGCCTTCTGGGTCACTGGGAGGACTTGGCACTGAGCCCCGGGAAGGCACCAAGCGGACGAGGGACCCGGTCCAAATTGTGTCTCGACAGGTCCCAGCTGCTGAATGGGCGAGGCGGGAGTGTGGTGGGCGGGGCTGGAACACAGCAATGAGGCGGGGGGCGCACGGGCCAAGCCGGCCCTGATGTAGTCGGGTGTCACCGAGCAGCCCGACGCTGGCTCTCTCGAGGGTGGCAGGGCCTGCTCTGCTGACAGGTGACGCGCGGAGCGTGAGCAAGACGGTTGCCAAGAGTGGCTCGAGAGGGACTGGAAGGATGGGGTCACTGTCGGCCGGGTCGGGGCGGCAGGCGGGCTGGGGGCCCGCATTCCGGGGCCCCCGAGCAGCAGAGGCAGCGTGCCCAGGCCTGGGGACCTGGGTGAAAGCCAGATCCTCCCGACCCCCATCAAGCCCTTAGGGCGGCCTCGACTGTCCAGAAGGCTCGTCCGCTCCCTCAGCTTTGAGACGGTGCTCCTGGCTGGCTGAGCAGAAATCACGTTGGTGATGAGGTGGCTGTTTGGACGGCTGCGGCTCCAGTCTCCCCCAGTCCCTCAGCACTGCCTAGAGGCCCTGAGCGCTCACCGGAGGCCCTTGCTGCCTCTGCGTCCACCCATCCTGAGGCCCTTCTACCCTATCTGCCCACCAGGGAAGGTGCCCAGCATCTCCCTGAGAACAGGAGGTCCGCAGTTCCTTTCCCCAGGGAGGGCCAGGGCTCAGTGTCCCTTGGGGCCCATCGGTCCCTTCGGTGGCCAGCCAGGTGTCCATCCTAAGGACCACTTACCAGCTGCGGTCCCAGCTGTGATGTTTTAGGCCTCCCTGGAGGCGAGTGTGGGTGACCGGTGCAGGAGCAGCCTCCTGGATCCCCGGGGAAGCCCGCTCCGCCCCCTCCTTGCTGGCACACCAGCTCTGTGTCCCTTTACACACTCGCCTCTCCCTTCAGATCCAGCCCTGTGTGTCCTTGTTCGCTGGTGCTCGGGGCCAGGCTAGCCCTCAGGGAGGGGGCTGCCTCCAGGCCCGGGCATGTCTCAAAGAGTCGAAAGCCTGGGAGGGTGATCTGTACTTGAAACCTGGTTGTAGTCTGAGCTCTGTAACCTTGGGCACACCCCGAACCCACGTTGCCCTTCTCCCATCAGCAGAGGCGGGGGAGCCAGGCCCTCTCAATGGGGTCACGGCAGGGACTATAAATGCGAACTTAGCTTGCGTTGTGGCACGCTGGGTGACTGTATGCGGGGCATGACCCACCACAAGCCAGCTTGGTCCCTGAAGACTGGTTTTCCAGACCCTGCTGGAATGCCTGCACCCCACCACCGCCAGGCACTGAGCGGCTGACAATCTGCCTCCTGAAGCCACACTGCCTGCACCCCGTCTCTGCTCCTGTGGCCCCTCGACGCGGGACACGGCCACCCGTCCCCTCCTGCCCTCCCCTCCCGCCCCTGCCCTGGTCTGTCTGCATCTCTTGCCCAGAACCCAGTGCAGAGCAGGACTGGTCTCCTCCCCATCCTGGGCGATAGACCTCTACTAATGTGACCACAGAGCCGCAGGAGCCCCGGCGGCGCAGGGTTGGGAGGGAAGGCTTGTGAAGGCTGCTGTTGACTCTGGCTTGAACCTCCCTTTCTGGGAATCAGAAACCCTGAACAGAGCGTGGCGGAGGCGTGAGAGAGTGCGTGTGTCTGGGAGGCTGTGTTGCTCGGGCCTGGGCACTCTGCTGGGAGTGTGGCACTCTGCTGTGGCTCTGGCGTGGACATCTGACCACAGGCAGGCCTGCAGGTGGCTCTCCCTCCGCGTGGGGCTGGCCCATTCAGAAGACAATGGCTTTTCCAGATGATGTGACCACCGCTGGCGCCCCGCACCCCAGGCTGGTTTACGTCATGACCACACGACCCCAGGATGCCGGGCCCTGGACCCCAGCCCTGCCCCCAGGGGCACACACTTCCTCTCTGCTGCCACGTGGCAGGTGCGCCCGACGGGGATCCGGTTCTCTGCACCCATGACCTAGCGACTCAGCTTCACCACCCCACGCTCCTCGTCTGCAGGAGGGACAGTGGCCCAGCGTGCCCTGGCCCCAGGGGTGGCGGCTGGGTTACAGGCCATGTAGGTTAGTCATCCAGTACGGTACCCGCATACCCCGGGGCTTTACCGGGAGAGTTGCTGTGTGTATGAGTGTGTGTGTGTGTGAGAGTGCGTGTGTATTTGAGTTTGTGTGTGTGTGTGTGAGTGTGTGTGTGTGAGTGTGTGTGAGAGTGTGTGTGAGTGTGGGTGTGCGAGTGTGAGTGGGTGTGAGTGGGTGTGTGGGTGTGTGGGTATGAGTGTGTGTGAGAGAGTGTGTGTGTACATGTGTGTGTGAGTGGGTGTGAGTGTGTGTGTGTGAGAGAGAGAGTTCTGTGTGTGTGTGTGTGTGTGTGTGCACGCGCGCATGAGCTGTTCAAGCACAGCGGGTGTGAGTGTGGGCTCTGATCTCGTGAGCTGCGTGTCTCAGGACGGGCCAGCCTCTGTGTGCCTGGGAGGTGTGCCAGCGGCTGCGGGGCNTGTGTGTGTGTGTGTGTGTGTGCACGCGCGCATGAGCTGTTCAAGCACAGCGGGTGTGAGTGTGGGCTCTGATCTCGTGAGCTGCGTGTCTCAGGACGGGCCAGCCTCTGTGTGCCTGGGAGGTGTGCCAGCGGCTGCGGGGCCTAAGCAGCCCTGACTCCGTAAACATTTTTCCTGTTGTCGGCGTCATCGGTGCTGGGGGTCAGCAGCGGGTCCCTGCTTCTGCCCATAGCCTCCTCAGACCAGCGTTTTTCTTAGGTCATTCATGACCTCACAGGCCATAATTAGAGACGTCTGCATGGCCACGGGCCCCAGCGCGCAGACTCACTCACCAGCCGGAGTGAGGATGTGGCATCTCGGCCTTGGAGCCGGGCCCCTTCCGGGGACCACCCCACCCCCGGCTGGGCAGCCCCTTCAGGAGCGTTTACAGCTCCGGCCGTGGGCGGTGTCCGCAGGAGGCCCGTCCTGGTGACCCTGGGCTACCTGCCCCTCCCATCTCTCACTGCTGGGACCTGCAGGCGGGGCCCTCTCCGTCAGAGAACTGGACAGCGCACATAGAAAGCGCTTTGCACGAGAGCCGAGGGCTTTTTGGAGGCTCTCTCTGTGTACTGTCAGTCCGTCAGTGGCAGGGGTCCTTCTGCCCCGCCTCCAACAGGTGTTTGCCCTGCTGCGGCGCGCACACCCCCAGGGGCAGGCAGTTCAGCGCACAAGCGCGGCTCTCAGATCCGTCCCCGGAGCCGTAAGCCCTGTCCTCTGCCCCTGAGCCCGACAGAAGCTCGGCTGCCGGCCTCAGGTTGTTCCTGGCCGCGCGCTTCAGCCCTCGGTGGTAGGCAGCCCCGTGCCGTCGTGGGAGTTGGCACGTGCCCCCAGCCGCCGTCCATGGTGGCCCTGCGGGAGGCGGTGCTCACGGGCCTGCAGCAGCGAGTCAGGGACGGGTCGGTGCTGTCTGCCCAGGCTCCCGGGAGAAGGTGGAGGCAAGCGCCCCGGCCTTCGGAACCCACCTGGAGCTTCGGATGGTCTTCCCTTGTGAGCCGATACCTGCGGTGGACAGCAGGTCTGGGGCTGTTCTGGGTTCTCACTCCGCATCACTGACTGGCTTCGCAGCCTGTATTAAACTCCCGTCAGCTGGAAAGGTCCCCCTACTGTTTTTTACAAGAACTTCCATCAGGCCAGACCTTCATTCCCTGCCCCCGCCCCCGCCCCCACCCCCC
>SJYA01025651.1:0-14423 GCA_006410615.1 Neotragus moschatus
ATGTCACTAGTGTTGAAGTAGAAACCCCAGTGCAGGCAGTGGTAAGAACTAAACGAATTAGTAGAAAAATATCTACTTCTGCTTCACTGACTACACAAAGCCTTTGATTGTGTGGATCACAACAAACTGTGGAGAATTCTTAAAAGACATGGGAATACCAGACGACCTGACCTGCCTCCTGAGAAACCTGTATGCAGGTCAAGAAGCAACAGTTAGAACCAGACACAGAACAACAAACTGGTTCAAAATTGGGAAAGGAGTATATTAAGGCTGTATATTGTCATCCTGCTTATTTAACTTCTATACAGAGTACATCATGTGAAATGCCAGGCTGGATGAATCACAAGCTGGAATCAGGACTGCCAGGAGAAATGTCAACAACCTCAGATATGCAGATGATAACTGTCTAATGGCAGAAAGTGAAGAACTAAAGAGCCTCTTGATGAGGGTGAAAGAGAAGAGTGAAAAAGCTGACTTAAAACTCAACATTCAAAAAATGCAGACCATGGCATCTAGGCCCGTCACTTCATGGCAAATAGATAGGAAAAAATGGAAACAATGACAGACTTTATTCTTTTGGGCTCTGAAATCAATGCAGATGGTGACTATAGTCATGAAATCAAAAGACACTTGTTCCTTGGAAGGAAAGCTATGACCAACCTAAACAGCGTATTAAAAATCAGAGACATCACTTTGCTGACAAACTTTGGCAACAAAGGTCCATACAGTCAAAGCTATGGTTTTTCTAGTAGTCATGTACGGATGCAAGAAAAATGTTAGTCACACAGTAATGTCTGACTCTTTGTGACCCCATGGACTGTAGCCTGCCAGGCTCCTCTGTTCATGGAATTCTTCAGGTAAGAATACTGGAATGGGTAGCCATTCCCTTCTTCAGGGCATCTTCCCAACCCAGGGATCAAAACCAGGTCTCCTGGATTGCAGGTGGATTCTTTACCAGATGAGCCATGTAAGAGGTGGGCCATAAAGAAGACTGAGCACTGAAGAACTGAGAGTTTTGAACTGTGGTGCTGGAGAAGATTCTTGAGGCTCCCCTGGACTGCAAGGAGATCCAACCAGTCAATCCTAAAGGAAATCAACCATGGATATTCATCGGAGATACTGATGCTGAAGCTATAATACTTTGGCCACCTGACGTGAAGAGCCACCTCATTGGAAAAGACCCTGATGCTGGGAAAGGTTGAGGGCAGGAGAAGGGGGTGATAGAGGATGAGATGGTTGGGTGGAATCACTGACTGAATGGACATGAATTTCAGCAAACTCCGGGAAATAGTGGAAGACAGGGGAGGCCTGGTGTGCTACAGTCCACGGGATTGCAAAGAGCTGGACATGACTTAGCACGAACCCAGAGGAAAAGTCTTTGGAGTTTGAAGTCTTTGGGCTTTAGAGTCAAAGGGTTGTGGGTGTGAAAAATGTGTTAAATTTCTGTGAGAATGTTTTCTCATTTTAATACTTTCAATGAAAATGTTTGTAAACTATTTGGCACTTAATAGGCGCTTGAGAAAAAAACAGTTTTCTTCCTTCAGGGCATGAACAGACCCAAAGACGGAATTCAGAGGATGGCAATCTGAAAATGAAAACGTCTTTGCAGGAGGGCCTACCACGTCCTGCCAAGTGCTGTCCCAGTTATAACAAATGCTGCTCTTCCCCTGATGTTTTTCTCAGACTCCACTCAACTGACTTCAATCTTACATTCTTGGCATGAATACCACTGACTTTTCTTTTTGTGTTTACTGTTAACTCTGTTCAAAGCTGTTCCAAAATGAAGCAGAATGGAAGGTGTTGCTCATAATTCATTCAAAAACAATAAACTCCTCCCTTCCTTTCTCTTATTAATTACACACTTTATAACACAAATGCTCTACACCCTTCCGTTTGGGTTGGGCACACACACATAGAATGAAAAAAAATGAATATAGTCTGTCATGGGCACTCGTCTCTATCACGTCTTTTTCCTACAGTTTCTGGAAAGTGCTATTTTCGATGAAGTGATTTTCAATCAAAGTAGGTGGCAAAAATCAGCTTTTAGACATTGTGGGCAGGGCTAAAACGTAGCTTCTGGGAGAAGACAGTAGAATGCCAGGGAGGACAGGGGTGAAGGGTTTCAGGGAAGGGAAGTCATTTCTAATGGAAAGAGGAAGCTCCTACCCCATGACCTTCCATTGCTCATTTTCAGTCTTACATGTCATTTCTCATTAAGTGGCATTCTTTTCAGTTGTTGTGCCATTATTCCTGAATAGGAGGGACTGGAAAAATACAAAGTTGGACTCCTATTCAGGCGTCCATCAACTATGGATGCCATTGGCCATCCTGCAGTGTTCTGGAGAACGAGGGTTGGATCCCTTCTCTTTGGTCTTCTTGACAGTGAGTGAAACAGATGTGACCATTTGACTATTAGACTTGCACTTGTAAGTCCAGCTTGGAAACCCTGGGCTTTGTTCTGGCTTTCCTGATGTGTCCACAGGCACCATCTATGAGTGATCTTACCTGTTTGTCACTTAGGAATACCAACGGAAGTTGGGAGGTTGATTTCTACATATCTTGGAAGCCCAGTGTTGACTATTCCCATTTCTTCGAATATAGTGAAAGAAGGGACACTCGGGAGAAAATGAACATCTGAGCTATGCTTATAATGGGGAAAACAGATTTGGCGCTGTCATTCCATTCAAGAAGAGGTCTGCGGTTCTATTCCCGTCAGAGAGGGGCATAAGACTAGGATGAAGTACTAGTTGTCGCCAGGAAATACCAGTAGGGGTGTGGGGAAATTAGACAGGAAAGGTATGGAACCAGTCAAGTGTGCTTTTATGACCATCACTGCAGTCAGAAGGTGACGAATCCCAGGGTAACTTTGGGAACCAGTGCAGAACACACTAGCTGGTGGGGAGGAAGAAGAGAATTTATCTATTCGCTCCCATCAGCGGCTGGCTGAAGGCTATGGGGGCTGGGTGGGTGTGGACACCCTTCTGGAATTAACTGGCGAGGGTGGGAGGAGCCCCCAGGCAGACAGTTAGCCTCTTGCAGCGGAAGCTCTGAGGCCAGGGCACACGGATGGGACTGGTGAGTGTGCAATAGCCCGGCATGACACTGAGACAGGAGGGCTAGAGCCTTAGAAGAGACTGCCATCTGGGACTTTTTTTTTTTTTGGGCCACACTGTAGAGCTTATAGGACCTTAGTCCCCCCAAACAAACCCATGCCCCCTGCAATGGAAGCACGGAGTCCTAACTACTGGACTGCCAGGGAATTTCCTGGCCATTTCTTAAAGAAGAGCTGTTATGGAGGTCAGAGGACAATGGTATTGCAGTCATCCAGTTTGTCTGATAGCTCCAATGACTTACGGCTCATTTGCAGAACTAAACAGAGTGCATCCAACAGTGTCTTCTATTCTATCCTTGATCAATCCTGACCTTGGGGCCCACAAGCTACCTCCAAACTTCCGTTTGCAACTGCCCATAAATGGGTCTAAATCTGAGCAACGGGTCTAAATTCCAGCAACAAAGTTGGTTGGAAAAGAAAACAAATGGAATCTAATGAGACACACTAAAATATATATATTTAGACACCTTTCATTTTTCCATCATGTCAACTCATTGTGAAATTATTTACTTTACAGCTTCAAGGCTCAGTATGTAATTTTCTACAGTAAAACTGAATTGTAAACACTTGAGTTAGAGATCTTACGAAGCAGGGCTTCTCTCTCTCCCTACTCCCTCCCTCCCTCCACTATCTGACACAAATCTGACACGTGTTGTCTTTGCACCTTCCTACCTGGGCAACAGAATGCTCTGTTTATGTTTGTCAGGATCAGGGGGGTAGCAAGATGGCAGCATCCTGCCAGGTAATGGAAACACTGCTTGCTTTAATTTTACTACCAAGAACAAAGCCCTCTTATTGTTTAATAGAACCCTTGAAGGCAGGCCTCATGGGCATAGTTCTCATTTTTTTGAGACCACAAGTAAGAGGAATTCTTTAAGGCCATTTCATGAAAAACAGAAGGAAAAATATGTGTGTGTGTGTGTGTGTGTGTGTGTATGTGTGTGTTTTGCAAAATTAAAACAATCCTTTGTTGAAGTAACCAGAACTCGACTCCAGGTTAGCATGTGTGTATGCTAGCTTTCTATGGGCATTTGTCGGCATTGTTCATCCAGGAATCATTCTTTTATTAAGGTTAAATCAAGCCTATGTCAGAGATACCAAAGAAACAAGCTTCCTTTTAGAGATCATCTCTGCCATCATCATTTCCAGATAATATGCTAAAAGAAGAACATTTTGCACCCAAAACAAACAAGCCAACACTCTCGCCTTGCAAACTCTAGTAATATTTATAAAAGTGGGAACCACACAAATCTTAATTCAGTGCTTATTCTGATCCAGCAGCAAAATCAAATACTCATGCAATCCCTGCTTCTCAACTCCAAGTTTTACTTCTCTCTATTTAAGATTACAAAAGCTACTGGTCTCCAGAGATGTTTGCAATAGTCTTAGTAGCTGAGGAACAAAAAGTGAGAAGCAATATGCATGCTCTTATCCCTCTTTGAATGGGCAGGATGTTACCTCTGTACAAATGAAGCTATACTATAGACTTTTGAGTGCCCACCAAGTGCAAAGTACCACACTTAGAAACAGAACTTTGCCTTCTAAAGAAAATGATGATAGTTAACAATTAGCGAATCTTCTGACTACATACACAATTAACTGTTAAACCATGGGCTATAGAAATTCTAGCCCATGGGGTCCAATATGGCAGCCACTACCCACTTGTGGTTTTTGAGCACTTGAAATGTTGCTAGTGTGAATTGAGATGGGCTGTGAGGATAAAACACAGGCATTAATCTCTCTTATATTGATCACATATTGAAATGAATATGTTTTGAATACATTGGGCCCAGTGAATTGTCTTGTTATTGTTCAGTCACTCAGTCATGTCCAACTTTTTTACAACCGTATGGACTGCAGCACACCAGGCTTCCCTGTCCATCACCATCTCCCAGAGCTTGCTCAAACTCACGTCCATTGAGTCGATGATACCATACAACCATCTCATCCTCTGTCATCTCCTTCTCCTCCTGCCTTCTGTCTTTCCCAGCATTAGAGTCTTTTCTAATGAGCTGGCTCATGGTAACAGGTGGCCAAAGTACTGGAGCTTCAGCTTCGGCATCAGTCCTTCCAATGAATATTCAGGATTGATTTTCTTTAGGATGGACTGGTTTGATCTCCATGCAGTCCACAGGACTCTCAAGAGTCTAATAAAATTAATTGTCTAGTAGAATTAATTTTTACCTATTTGTTTTTACTTTTTTAAAAAAATGTGGCTACTTGGAAACTTAACATTACATATGAGGTACTCATTAAATTTTGACCAGATGGTGTGAATTGGGAGGCTTAATTTTGAGGGGGGTGGGCATGTGGTCTTTCCTAGACCTCATGTTCTTCTAATTGACTTCCTTTGTACCTTTCATCTAGTGGGTCTGCACCATCTCACTTTGAAGCTAGCCATGCTTACTTACTTTCCTAGGGCTTTCTTCCGAAATTGTGGTGGTGGTAAAAGGAATGAAGTGAGTAGGAGGGGAGTTGGGAGGGAAATTATAGGGCACGGTTGCTGTAAAAGATGACCTTTGCTATCAAAAGGACAGTGAAAAGTAAATCTGGTCTGGTTGGGCAGAGAAAAGACCATAAAATTCAGATGTCTGGGGTGGGAGGGAGACTCAAGAGGGAGGAGATATGTATGTATGTGTGTATACACACACACACACACTTATGGCTGATTCACGTTGTAAGGCAGAAACCAACACAACATTGCAATGCAATTATCCTTCAATTAAAACTCAAAAAAAAAAGAGAATTCAGAGGTCTGTCAGTTGCTGATTTTGAGGTTGCAGAGCATATGTGTGTGTTTGGGAATCAACAGAATCTTATATCAAAAATGACACCCTATAAGCCATCTTGAGACCTAGGTTGACCAGCTATCTTACATCTGAAAGTGTTTAAAAGCATTTCCCCCCACTGAATTCCAGGCTATCTGGTCATTTTCTAAAGAAAAGAAAGACACCCTTCTGCTTCTCAAGGAGTCCAAGCAAGAGGAAATAGATAGGCACTTAAAGACCTTGAGGATTTTTGCCCAAGGACTGTATCTATATCAACAAATCACTGTGCGGTTTTCCTTAAGCTTTCAAGTTGAAATTATGGATCTCATTATTCTATTCAGAAATTTGAAAAATGTATAAAACCAAGAATAATCACTCTCAGGGCTCCCTGAATCAATGTTTGATTAACTGAAGTTGAACAAACTCATCTCCATTAAGCAGTCAATTCCATCAATTAATCAAATCAGTTGATTAAGTTCCTATACACATTTTAAGAACTGAGGCAAAACTTACATATACAGGGGCTTCCCTTGTGAAGCCTTGTGAAGGCTACCCACTCCAGTATTCTGGCCTGGAGAATTCCATGCACTATAGTCCGTGGGATCACAAAAAGTCAGCACGACTGAGCAACTTTCACTTTCCATATAGGAAACGGCATAAAAATGAAAAGCCTCTTGATGAAAGTGAAAGAGGAGAGTGAAAAAATTGGCTTAAAGTTCAACATTCAGAAAACTAAGATCATGGTATCCGGTCCCATCATTTTGTGGCAAATAGATGGGGAAACAGTGGTTGACTTTAATTTCTGGGCTCCTAAATCACCGCAGATGGTGATTGCAGCCATGAAATTAAAAGACACTTACTTCTTGGAAGGAAAGTTATGACCAACCTAGACAGCATATTAAAAAGCAGAGACATTACTTTGTCAACAAAGGTCCGTCTAGTCAAGGCTTTGGTTTTTCCCATAGTCAGTAGTCATGTATAGATCTAAGAGTTGGACTACAAAGAAAGCTGAGCACCAAAGAATTGATGCCTTTGAACTATGGTGTTGGAGAAGACTCTTGAGAGTCCCTTGGACTGCAAACAGATCCAACCAGTCCATCTTAAAGGAGATCAGTCCTGGGTGTTCATCGGAAGGACTGATGTTGAGGCTGAAACTCCAATACTTCGGCCATCTGACGTGAAGGGCTGACTCATTTGAAAAGACCCTGATGCTGGGAAAGATTGAGGGCAGGAGGAGAAGGGGATGACAGAGGATGAGATGGCTGGATGGCATCACCAACTCAATGGACATGGGTTTGGGTGGACTACGGGAGTTGGTGATGGACGGGGAGGTCTGATGTGCTGTGGTTCATGGGGTCGCATAGTCAGGCATGATTGAGCGACTGAACTGAACTAAGGGACAATTCAATAGATTTTGATAACCAACCTGACCAATAGCTTAATCAAGATATTAAATATCGCCATCACCCCAGAAAGTATCCTCAAGACCCTCTTCCAGTCAATTTTCATCCCCCATGGTTAATCATTGTTCAGATTTTTATCACCAAATTCCTGTATCATTTTAAATTCTGTTTCTAAATGTAACATATGCAATTTACTTCATAACCACTTTAAATGCCTAATGGGACAAAAATAAAACCCTAACTAGGTAAATCTTCCCAAGTCTTTACGTAGCTCTTAGAAATTTAATAAACTTACAAATGTAGAGGAACTCAGGTTCGAGTGAACATTCTAACATTGGTTTGAAACATAAGGTTTTATGCTTTCAATTTAAAGTCAGATGTCTAAAATGAATTACATTTCAGATTAGAATCTCAAAGTTAACCTGTCAAATTTCTGTAATATGTCTCTCTCTTAAATGCTATAAACCCTTAAAATACAAACATATGTTTTAGTCCTACACTGTAACACAAAATATTGACTGGCTATTATTTAGGTTTTCATTTTTTTACATCATTCACAAACTTCTATGGGAGGAGGGAAAAATAACTTTATTTACTTAAGGAAGTAAACTAGTCATCTCAAAGAAGTTGAAGTTACCAGGTTAAGGATTTCTGATCAAAGATTTGAGAATAATTCACAAAATCCAAATGCCTACTGGTTCTACTGATATCACTGATTAATACCCATTTCATCCTCACTATCTTGCACTGGACAGGGTTTCCAACTCCCCTGCAGATGGCAATACTTCTGGTCCATGAAAATTTCCCCTTGGAATTAAAATATATATATATTGATTTATTTGATTCTGTGGGGTCTTAGTTGCGGCACGCAGGATCTTTGTTGGATCATGTGGGAATTTTTTGTTGTGGCGCACAGGGTCTCTAGTTGTGGTGTGTGGGCTTGGTTGCTCCCTGGAATGTGGGATCTTAGTTCCCTTTCCAGGGCTCAACCCCGAGTCCCCTGCATTGCAAGGTAGATTCTTAACCACTGATTTGCCAGGGAAATCCCCTCGCCCTCTCAACACACTAAGAATTTTTAATCACGTCTTTCAATTCTGTCATCTGGATTGGGTAGCTGAGATTGAATAACCACTCCAGTTGCCTTACTACTCAACTGGATTTAGTCCATTTCTTTGCTGGCTGGTTCTTGTTCTGTCTGGCTTCAAGTCACATTTCTGTGGTCATCTGAATGACATTTACCTCAAAGGACCATAGGGATAATTAAGTCAGGAATTGATAGTAGGAGTTTGTCAAGTGGCCATACTATTTTTCATATATATTTGCATAAGTACACCCTAAACCACAGGCTATAACTTGCTGTGGCATTGCACCCATTTGATACAGGAATCATCTCTAATACTTGCAAGAATGGACAAAGCATCATCTTCCCAACTTGTGTAAAATAGATGGAAGGTGTCCTTGAACTCATCATAGCCTAATGCGAACTCAGAGAATTAGGCTATGATGATAATTTTCATCACCTCATAAATATATATGTCTATATATATATACGTGTGTGTGTATATATATATACGTGTTTTATATATATATATACGTGTGTGTGTGTGTATATATATATATGTCTGATGTTATATATAGTGGAAATACTTTTAAAAGCATAGTAAAAGCTCTATCATAAATTCCTAGGGTGGGAAGTTACCTCACTTGATTGCTAAAATCTCTTTGTGTTGCTTTTCACTGAAAGCCCTTGTACATTCAGGGGTAGCCTCTGGCTTTTTAAATAGCTGAATTTAAAATTTCACATTTCTGTTTGAAACAAAAATAACTAGCATTACAATTGTACCCTTGTTAACAAACATTTGATATGCATGACTCAATGATTTTGCTAGAAAATTTCAAAATTAGAACAAAGCTCTTCAGTTTTCCCTATAAAATTTAGCAATTAAAAATAGAAGCCAATTGAATGAAGGTAAAAGATGATGTGTCCTGTTTTTTCTCATCATCTTATATACAGAGATAATTTGAGCTTGATTATCACAAATAGCAATTTTATACTGAGAAAAATAATTTAAACTAGATAGTTAAAAATTTTATGAAGTATAGTAGATTTACAATGCTGTGTTAGTTTGTGGGGTCTGGCAAAGTAATTCTGTTATCTATTTACACATATATTCTTTTTCATTGTGGTTTATTACAAGATATTAAATATAGTTCCCTGTGCTACACCATAGGACCTTGTTGTGTAGGACCCTGTTGTGGTTTTCTTTTTTTCTTCTTCTTTTAAAAAAAAATTTATTGGAACTAATTTATAAACTAGATATGAAGACTGAGAAACAAAAGAGGTGGGTTCAGTAACAAAATGATGGCTTGATGGGTCGGGTCATGCGTCTCTGAATGGTAGGCACAGAAGCAATAGTGGGACCCAAACTTCTACCTGACAGTCATCTCATCTAGGATCATTCGTCTCAGCTCTGACACTCTCACCTGGATCTATTCAACGACCACCATCTTAAGTGAAAGCTGAGTTAGAACTATGATGACTATTTAAAAAATTTGTCACAACCTGTTCTTACTATTCTTTATGCCAGAAACATCCCTGCTGCTCTAACAAACCATCTAAATATTTTAAGACAAGAAGGTTATGTGTGGGACAGAGAAGGGGAGATGTGATAAAGAATTCCTGTATTATGGGGAGAAACTATGTTAAGATACGTTAGTAAAACCATGTCTTCGTTCCTCATTCCTACTGCCCATCCATTCAGCCTTCCCAATTAAGGCTGATTATCTCATATTTAAGTATTAGCCTTGGAAATCTGACAACAGTTCACTCCACCCAAACTGGAAAGATTATAGATGATAAAAGGTTTTGATCATGTTTTTTAAAAAGTTTCAAAGGTGAAATTTGTGAACGTTATTCTGAAAGTAATACCAAATTAACTCAAATATTCATTCATTCATTAGTAAGATTCATCTCTTATTTCTAAATACTGGAAACCATTCTACTGATGTCTTCTCATTATTCCTCATGAATATACCTAAGAAGGAAACAGGATCCAATGCCCTTTATGAATCAGTTTTAAAGACAAGAGCACTGAATCTAAGAGGAAATGTTCAAGTATGTGTTNAAGGGGATGACAGAGGATGAGATGGCTGGATGGCATCACCAACTCAATGGACATGGGTTTGGGTGGACTACGGGAGTTGGTGATGGACGGGGAGGTCTGATGTGCTGTGGTTCATGGGGTCGCATAGTCAGGCATGATTGAGCGACTGAACTGAACTAAGGGACAATTCAATAGATTTTGATAACCAACCTGACCAATAGCTTAATCAAGATATTAAATATCGCCATCACCCCAGAAAGTATCCTCAAGACCCTCTTCCAGTCAATTTTCATCCCCCATGGTTAATCATTGTTCAGATTTTTATCACCAAATTCCTGTATCATTTTAAATTCTGTTTCTAAATGTAACATATGCAATTTACTTCATAACCACTTTAAATGCCTAATGGGACAAAAATAAAACCCTAACTAGGTAAATCTTCCCAAGTCTTTACGTAGCTCTTAGAAATTTAATAAACTTACAAATGTAGAGGAACTCAGGTTCGAGTGAACATTCTAACATTGGTTTGAAACATAAGGTTTTATGCTTTCAATTTAAAGTCAGATGTCTAAAATGAATTACATTTCAGATTAGAATCTCAAAGTTAACCTGTCAAATTTCTGTAATATGTCTCTCTCTTAAATGCTATAAACCCTTAAAATACAAACATATGTTTTAGTCCTACACTGTAACACAAAATATTGACTGGCTATTATTTAGGTTTTCATTTTTTTACATCATTCACAAACTTCTATGGGAGGAGGGAAAAATAACTTTATTTACTTAAGGAAGTAAACTAGTCATCTCAAAGAAGTTGAAGTTACCAGGTTAAGGATTTCTGATCAAAGATTTGAGAATAATTCACAAAATCCAAATGCCTACTGGTTCTACTGATATCACTGATTAATACCCATTTCATCCTCACTATCTTGCACTGGACAGGGTTTCCAACTCCCCTGCAGATGGCAATACTTCTGGTCCATGAAAATTTCCCCTTGGAATTAAAATATATATATATTGATTTATTTGATTCTGTGGGGTCTTAGTTGCGGCACGCAGGATCTTTGTTGGATCATGTGGGAATTTTTTGTTGTGGCGCACAGGGTCTCTAGTTGTGGTGTGTGGGCTTGGTTGCTCCCTGGAATGTGGGATCTTAGTTCCCTTTCCAGGGCTCAACCCCGAGTCCCCTGCATTGCAAGGTAGATTCTTAACCACTGATTTGCCAGGGAAATCCCCTCGCCCTCTCAACACACTAAGAATTTTTAATCACGTCTTTCAATTCTGTCATCTGGATTGGGTAGCTGAGATTGAATAACCACTCCAGTTGCCTTACTACTCAACTGGATTTAGTCCATTTCTTTGCTGGCTGGTTCTTGTTCTGTCTGGCTTCAAGTCACATTTCTGTGGTCATCTGAATGACATTTACCTCAAAGGACCATAGGGATAATTAAGTCAGGAATTGATAGTAGGAGTTTGTCAAGTGGCCATACTATTTTTCATATATATTTGCATAAGTACACCCTAAACCACAGGCTATAACTTGCTGTGGCATTGCACCCATTTGATACAGGAATCATCTCTAATACTTGCAAGAATGGACAAAGCATCATCTTCCCAACTTGTGTAAAATAGATGGAAGGTGTCCTTGAACTCATCATAGCCTAATGCGAACTCAGAGAATTAGGCTATGATGATAATTTTCATCACCTCATAAATATATATGTCTATATATATATACGTGTGTGTGTATATATATATACGTGTTTTATATATATATATACGTGTGTGTGTGTGTATATATATATATGTCTGATGTTATATATAGTGGAAATACTTTTAAAAGCATAGTAAAAGCTCTATCATAAATTCCTAGGGTGGGAAGTTACCTCACTTGATTGCTAAAATCTCTTTGTGTTGCTTTTCACTGAAAGCCCTTGTACATTCAGGGGTAGCCTCTGGCTTTTTAAATAGCTGAATTTAAAATTTCACATTTCTGTTTGAAACAAAAATAACTAGCATTACAATTGTACCCTTGTTAACAAACATTTGATATGCATGACTCAATGATTTTGCTAGAAAATTTCAAAATTAGAACAAAGCTCTTCAGTTTTCCCTATAAAATTTAGCAATTAAAAATAGAAGCCAATTGAATGAAGGTAAAAGATGATGTGTCCTGTTTTTTCTCATCATCTTATATACAGAGATAATTTGAGCTTGATTATCACAAATAGCAATTTTATACTGAGAAAAATAATTTAAACTAGATAGTTAAAAATTTTATGAAGTATAGTAGATTTACAATGCTGTGTTAGTTTGTGGGGTCTGGCAAAGTAATTCTGTTATCTATTTACACATATATTCTTTTTCATTGTGGTTTATTACAAGATATTAAATATAGTTCCCTGTGCTACACCATAGGACCTTGTTGTGTAGGACCCTGTTGTGGTTTTCTTTTTTTCTTCTTCTTTTAAAAAAAAATTTATTGGAACTAATTTATAAACTAGATATGAAGACTGAGAAACAAAAGAGGTGGGTTCAGTAACAAAATGATGGCTTGATGGGTCGGGTCATGCGTCTCTGAATGGTAGGCACAGAAGCAATAGTGGGACCCAAACTTCTACCTGACAGTCATCTCATCTAGGATCATTCGTCTCAGCTCTGACACTCTCACCTGGATCTATTCAACGACCACCATCTTAAGTGAAAGCTGAGTTAGAACTATGATGACTATTTAAAAAATTTGTCACAACCTGTTCTTACTATTCTTTATGCCAGAAACATCCCTGCTGCTCTAACAAACCATCTAAATATTTTAAGACAAGAAGGTTATGTGTGGGACAGAGAAGGGGAGATGTGATAAAGAATTCCTGTATTATGGGGAGAAACTATGTTAAGATACGTTAGTAAAACCATGTCTTCGTTCCTCATTCCTACTGCCCATCCATTCAGCCTTCCCAATTAAGGCTGATTATCTCATATTTAAGTATTAGCCTTGGAAATCTGACAACAGTTCACTCCACCCAAACTGGAAAGATTATAGATGATAAAAGGTTTTGATCATGTTTTTTAAAAAGTTTCAAAGGTGAAATTTGTGAACGTTATTCTGAAAGTAATACCAAATTAACTCAAATATTCATTCATTCATTAGTAAGATTCATCTCTTATTTCTAAATACTGGAAACCATTCTACTGATGTCTTCTCATTATTCCTCATGAATATACCTAAGAAGGAAACAGGATCCAATGCCCTTTATGAATCAGTTTTAAAGACAAGAGCACTGAATCTAAGAGGAAATGTTCAAGTATGTGTTGTACACCACCTTAATAAACAGTTATATTTAATCTCCACCAAGAAATGCTAAATTTGCTTCATGAGTTGTCAATTTTCGCAAATTTGGTGGAGTAAGCTGGATACACAGCCATTAAATGCATGTAGTAGTCAAAAGCTGAATCTTCTCATGATGGAAAGATAGCCCACGTTCTTGGATTCAAAGAATTAATATTATTTAAATGGCCATACAACCTGAAACAATCTATGGACTTAATGTGATCCCTATCAAATTACCTATGACATTTTTCACAGGACTGGAAAAAATAAACCTAAAATTCATATGAAACCATAAAAGACTCAGAATTGCCAAAGCAATCCTGAAGAAAAAGAACAAAGCAGGAAGCAAAATTCTCCCAGACTTCAGACAATACTACAAAGCTATGTAATCAAAATAGCATGGTAGTGGTACAAAAACAGACATATGGATCAATGGAACAGAATAGAGGGCCCAGAAATAAACCCACATACCTACAGTCAATCTTCTGCAAAGGAGGCAAGAATATACAATGGGAAAAGGACAGTCTTTTTAGCAAGTGGTGTTGGGAAAGTTGGACAGTGACATATAAATCAATGAAGTTAGAACACATCCTCTTCAGTTCAGTTCAGTCGCTCAGTTGTGTCCGACACTTTGCCACCTCATGAATCGCAGCATGCCAGGCCTCCCTGTCCATCATCAGCTCCCGGAGTTCACTCAGACTCATGTCC
>SJYA01025698.1:0-11316 GCA_006410615.1 Neotragus moschatus
GCCAAGTTATTCAGCCTCTTTTCTTTGCTAATTTTCTAATCCCTCTAAATAAGTTTTTCCTAGGATGCCAACTCCGTCTCCACCTTCAAATCACCCTGGATCCACTGGGGCTAGACCCCAGCAAGAAAGAGAAAGACAAATATCATGTATTAATGCAAATATATGAAATCTAGAAAGATGGTACTGATGAACCTATTTGCAGGGCAGCAATGGAGACACAGACTTAGAGAAAAGACTTGTGGGCATAGAGGAGGAGGGAGAGGGTGGGACAAATTGAGAGAGTAGCATTGAAAGACATATATTAACATATGTAAAATTAGATAACCAGTGGAAATTTACACTATGATGCAGGGATTTCAGATCTGGTGCTCTGTGATAATCTAGAGGGGTGGGAGGGGTGGGAGGTGGGAATAAGAGTTCAAGAGGGAGGGGACATGCATAAACCTATGGCTGATTCATGTTGATATACAGTAGAAACCAACACAATATTGTAAAGCAATAATCCTTCAATTAAAAATAATTAATTTGTTAAAAATCACACAACTCATAGCAAAAAAAATTTAATTTCAAAATGGACAAAAGAACTGAATAGAAAATTTTTCGAAAAAGACATACAAATGGCAAACATGTNTCATGTTGATATACAGTAGAAACCAACACAATATTGTAAAGCAATAATCCTTCAATTAAAAATAATTAATTTGTTAAAAATCACACAACTCATAGCAAAAAAAATTTAATTTCAAAATGGACAAAAGAACTGAATAGAAAATTTTTCGAAAAAGACATACAAATGGCAAACATGTAAATGTGGAAGTGCTCAATGTCAGTAACCATCAGGGAAATGCAAATAAATACCATAATGACATAGCACTTTACACCTATTAGAATGACCAGTATCTGGAAGACAAGAAATACAAGTGTTGTACACCACAACGAGAGAGTCTATGCACTGGGAAGAAAGATCAGATACAGCTAAATAAATAAAGTTCAGAAAAACAAAAGATTGTGTCTCAATTAGTCCTACCCATTACAATATAAGTATTTTCACACTCATCCAATGCATAGAAGTTACTCAAGAAGTCTCTGGAGTTCTTTCAAAGGGAATTGCGCTACGTGCTGCTGTACAATGGATGTGTCCATAAGAAGAGTGGAGTTCAGGAATTTGCTTTGTTTTAATTTTGGTTGACCCCTATCTCAAGGAGTCAACATTATGTTCTAAGTACATAGCAATCTTGAAAGATTTCAGACAAATAAATGAAAATATTTTATTTAGATTTTTTATAAAATCAACACACAGAAATCCCTTGCATTCCTATACACTAATAATGAGAAAATAGAAAGAAAAATTAAGGAAACAATTCCATTCACCATTGCAACGAAGATAATAAAATACTTAGGAATATATCTACCTAAAGAAACTAAAGACCTATATGTATAAAACACTGCTGAAAGAAATCAAAGAGGACACTAACAGATGGAGAAATATACCATGTTCATGGATCAGAAGAATCAATATAGTGAAAATGGGTATACTACCCAAGGCAATCTAGATTCAATGCAATCCCTATCAAGCTACCAACAGTATTTTTCACAGAGCTAGAACAAATAATTTCACAATTGATATGGAACTACAAAAACCCTCGAATAGCCAAAGCAATCTTGAGAAAGAATGGAACTGGAGGAATCAACCTGCCTGACTTCAGGCTCTACTACAAAGCCACAGTCATCAAGACAGTACAGTACTGGCACAAAGACAGAAATATAGATCAATGGGACAAAATAGAAAGCCCAGAGATAAACCCACACACCTATGGACACCTTATCTTTGACAAAGGAGGCAAGAATATACAATGGAGAAAAGACAATCTCTTAAACAAGTGGTGTGAGGAAAACTGGTCAACCACTTGTAAAAGAATGAAACTAGACCACTTTCTAACACCATACACAAAAATAAACTCAAAATGGATTAAAGATCTAAACGTAAGACCAGAAACTGTAAAACTCTTAGAGGAGAACATAGGCAAAACACTCTCTGACATAAATCACAGCAGGACCCTCTATGACCCACCTCCCAGAATATTGGAAATAAAAGCAAAAATAAACAAATGAGACCTAATTAAAATTAAAAGCTTCTGCACAACAAAGGAAACTATAAGTAAGGTGAAAAGACAGCCTTCAGAATGGGAGAAAATGATAGCAAAGGAAGCAACTGACAAACAACTAATCTCAAAAATATACAAGCATCTCCTGCAGCTCAATTCCAGAAAAATAAACGACACAATAAAAAAAATGGGCCAAAGAACTAAAGAGACATTTCTCCAAAGAAGACATACAGATGGCTAACAAACACATGAAAAGATGCTCAACATCACTCATTATCAGAGAAAAGCAAATCAAAACCACAAGGAGGTACCATTTCACGCTAGTCAGAATGGCTGCTATCCAAAAGTCTACAAGCAATAAATGTTGGAGAGGGTGTGGAGAAAAGGGAACACTCTTACACTGTTGGTGGGAATGCAAACTAGTACAGCCACTGTGGAAAAGAGTATGGAGATTCCTTAAAAAACTGGAAATAGAACTGCCATATGACCCAGCAATCCCACTGCTGGGCATGCACACCAAGGAAACCAGAAGTGAAAAAATACATGTACCTCAATGTTCATCACAGCACTGTTTATAATAGCCAGGACATGGAAGCAACCTAGATGTCCATCAGCAGATGAATGGATAAGAAAGCTGTGCTACATATACACAATGGAATATTACTCAGCCATTAAAAAGAACACATTTGAGCCAGTTCTAATGAAGTGGATGAAATTGGAGCCTATTATACAGAGTGAAGTAAGCCAGAAAGAAAAACACCAATACAGTATACTAACGCGTATATATGGAATTTAGAAAGATGGTAACGATAACCCTGTATGCGAGACAGCAAAAGAGACATAGATGCATAGAACAGTCTTTTGGACTCTGTGAGAGAGGGAGAGGGTGGGATGATTTGGGGGAATGTAATGGAAACATATATAATATCATATAAGAAACAAATTGCCAGTCCAGGTTCAATACAGCATGCTTGAGGCTGGTGCACTGGGATGACCCGGAGGGATGGTACTCGGAGGAAGGTGGGAGAGGGGTTCAGAATGGGGAACACGTGTACACCTGTGGCAGATTCATGTTGATGTGTGGCAGAACCAACACAATACTGTAAACTAATTAGCTGCCAATTAAGATAAATAAATTTAAACTTTTTAAAAAAGAAAAATTTTGGCTGTCATCTAGAGAATGGATTTAGCAGGGATAAAGATAAGAGGCAATTGAGTAACCCAGGGAGGGAAATAAGACAGGTGCTCCGTTTAAGTATCAGTAGAAATCGGGAGAACAGGCAAAGTCTGAAATAGTTCAGACTTTCAAGGTGATAGCAGGGAAGTAATTAAGGATGACAGGTTTCTGGCCATCTGGTAGATGTTTGTACCATTTACTATGATTAGGAAGACTGAGGTACTATCAGATTTGGTGCAGTGGGATCAAGAGTTCTATTTTAGCCATTCATGTGGTGCATGCGCTCAGCAGTGTCCGACTCTGCGCGACCCTATGAACCGAAGCTATGAATCTAGACCCTGTGAATCTAGCAGCCAACCAGGCTCCTCTGTACACAAGATTTGCCTAGCAAGAATATTGGAGTTGGTTGCCATTTCCTCCTCCAAGGAAGCCTATTTTAGCCATATGTTAGGTTCATATTCTTATTAGACATTCAAATTTGAACAAAATTAGGTGGTGGACATTACTAGTTTCATGCTCAATAGAGAAGACTGGAAATATAAATTTGAAACCCATCAACATATAGATGGCATTTAANCAAGAATATTGGAGTTGGTTGCCATTTCCTCCTCCAAGGAAGCCTATTTTAGCCATATGTTAGGTTCACATTCTTATTAGACATTCAAATTTGAACAAAATTAGGTGGTGGACATTACTAGTTTCATGCTCAATAGAGAAGACTGGAAATATAAATTTGAAACCCATCAACATATAGATGGCATTTAAAGCCCTGAAACTATATTATCCAGAGAAGCAGTAGAAACATAGAATAACATAGCCTCTGGTGAGAGCATAAGAGTCTCAGATTTTGTATTTCTAAAATTTCCACATATCCCAGTTATTCCGAAATGCAGGCAAATGGGGAAGCTAATAATTTCATTCTAAATGGTTCCTATTAGTAAATAAAGAAAGCAAGGAAAAAATGGGGAAATAGAAAGTGATCAGAAAAACATCTCGATTTAGTCAAGGGGTTCAAAAAGACACTATATTGTATATCTAACACNCAATTCCAGAAAAATAAGCGACCCAATCAAAAAATGGGCCAAAGAACTAAATAGACATTTCTCCAAAGATATACATACGGCTAACAAACACATGAAAAGATGCTCAACATCTCACTCCTTATCAGAGAAATGCAAATCAAGACCACAACGAGGTATCATTTCACGCCAGTCAGAATGACTGTGATCCAAAAGTCTATAAGCACTAAATGCTGGAGAGGGTGTGGATAAAAGGAAGCCTCTTATACTGTTGATGGGAATGCAAACTAATACAGCCACTATGGAGAACAGCATGGAGATTCCTTAAAAACCTGGAAATAGAACTACTTTATGACCCAGCAATCCCACTGCTGTGCATATACAGAGGAAACCAGAATTGAAAGAGACACGTGTACCCCAATGTTCATCGCAGCACTGTTTATAATAGCCAGGACATGGAAGCAACCTAGATATCCATCAGCAGATGAATGGATAAGAAAGCTGTGGTACATATACACAATGGAGTATTACTCAGCCATTAAAAAGAATACATTTGAATCAGTTCTAATGAGGTGGATGAAACTGGAGCCGATTATACAGAGTGAAGTAAGCCAGAAAGAAAAACACCAATACAGTATACTAACACATATATATGGAATTTAGAATGATGGTAACCATAACCCTGTACGTGAGACAGCAAAAGAAACACAGATGTATAGAACAGACTTTTGGACTTTGTGGGAGAGGGAGAGGGTGGGATGATTTGGGAGAATGACATTGAAACATGTATAATATCATGTAAGGAACAAATTGCCAGTCTAGGTTAGATGCAGGATACAGGATGCTTGGGGCTGGTGCACTGAGATGACCCAGAGAGATGGTATAGGGAGGGAGGTGGGAGGAGGGTTCAGGATTGGGAACTTATGTACACCCGTGGCAGATTCATGTTGATGTATGGCAAAACCAATATAGTATTGTAAAATAAAATAAAAAATGTTAATAATAAATAAAATAAAGAAAGCTGCTTCTCAATGATACAGTCTCTAGTTTTCTAGTTGACAGCATTCTGGTTTAAGAAAAGGAAACAGGCACAACAACAATGCAGATTCACATCTCCAACCCAAATTGCAATTGCCTTTGAGAAACAAATACGCTGTTAGCCCAGTTGATTATTTAAGTTTGTGACAGAAAATTAAGCAAGAAGCACTCTTAAATGGTAGATGTCTGCTGCCTAGCAAAGTGGTAAAAGAGAAAATGAGACATATCATAAATGTAAATATGTAGGAGGAAAAACAAATGGAGACCACTTTCATAAACTATGTGACTTGGGACATATTATTTAATACTCTAAGTTGCGTTCTTGATCTTTCTTGTGCTATCAATACTGTTTTATCATTAAGATATCTTCTAGCATAAGACTTTATGTGTGAGGAGACTAATCTCAACCTTTGCTGGAATGTCACATGAAAATTGAAGGCCTTTCTTGATGAAGTTTCAATCCCACTGTAGGAGTAGGAATTGGAGCTTGGAGAACCATAGCTCCAACAAAACGGAGGTTCTGCAGCCTAACAACTACGCTGTAGCCTTTCTTTCTCCACCGTAGAGATATTTTTTCACATCTATAGTTTTTCAGTTTAAGGAATCTTCTTGATTCTTCTACTAGGACACTAAAATAGGCCTCCCCTATTTCAAAATTTAGATGATTCTAGCTTAGGTAAATGTTTTTGTGTTCCTCTTGCTCAATCATTCCTCTATGTTTAAAGCTTGTTCTTTGCATTGTTTATTTCATAAGTTTCCTGATTATTCTGAGATCTTATATCTGAATTTATAAGTTAAGTGTTGCAGGAATTTAAGAGAAATACCATTGCACCAACTGGGTCACCACTTTCTGTTGTCTATATGTCAGAACATGCCCATTTTTAGTAGTATTGTAAAAGGGCTGACTTTTCACCTTATGTGAGGACTAATACAACTAAAATAGAGCATTTGTAAAACTCAAAATAGAAGAAATTAATCAACAAATGATATTTAGGATGTTATTATGCCCTGTGTTCTTTCCATGTTAAATGTTATGGTAGGTGCCGTGGACTACCATTCATGCACATTTGCTATCTCTGTGAGAAGCATGAATTCTGAAGCAGAACTCTTCAGTTGAAATCTTCAGTCTGCCTTTAGTGACTTATTTTCCCTGTGTCTTATATTCTATTCACAGTAGAGACAGGATTATAAAAATAATAATATAGATTTCACAGTGTTGTTGGTAATTTAAACATTGTAATAGCTATCAAATATTTAGCACTATACCTGACACAAAATATGAATTACTTTCATTATTACTTTTATTGTTAATCTTATATTAATCTTAATTATAATTATTTATATTGTTAGTTAAATATAATTACTATTGGTTGTGTACATAAGTTAATTTATTATATAAATTAATATTATTATTGTCATAGTTCTTACTATTGATAATATCTTTACAAATGTATTAATTTATTAATTTAATGTCTTTAAGTTATTTTCACATTGTATGAATTTATTATGCATCANAGGGAGGTGGGAGGAGGGTTCAGGATTGGGAACTTATGTACACCCGTGGCAGATTCATGTTGATGTATGGCAAAACCAATATAGTATTGTAAAATAAAATAAAAAATGTTAATAATAAATAAAATAAAGAAAGCTGCTTCTCAATGATACAGTCTCTAGTTTTCTAGTTGACAGCATTCTGGTTTAAGAAAAGGAAACAGGCACAACAACAATGCAGATTCACATCTCCAACCCAAATTGCAATTGCCTTTGAGAAACAAATACGCTGTTAGCCCAGTTGATTATTTAAGTTTGTGACAGAAAATTAAGCAAGAAGCACTCTTAAATGGTAGATGTCTGCTGCCTAGCAAAGTGGTAAAAGAGAAAATGAGACATATCATAAATGTAAATATGTAGGAGGAAAAACAAATGGAGACCACTTTCATAAACTATGTGACTTGGGACATATTATTTAATACTCTAAGTTGCGTTCTTGATCTTTCTTGTGCTATCAATACTGTTTTATCATTAAGATATCTTCTAGCATAAGACTTTATGTGTGAGGAGACTAATCTCAACCTTTGCTGGAATGTCACATGAAAATTGAAGGCCTTTCTTGATGAAGTTTCAATCCCACTGTAGGAGTAGGAATTGGAGCTTGGAGAACCATAGCTCCAACAAAACGGAGGTTCTGCAGCCTAACAACTACGCTGTAGCCTTTCTTTCTCCACCGTAGAGATATTTTTTCACATCTATAGTTTTTCAGTTTAAGGAATCTTCTTGATTCTTCTACTAGGACACTAAAATAGGCCTCCCCTATTTCAAAATTTAGATGATTCTAGCTTAGGTAAATGTTTTTGTGTTCCTCTTGCTCAATCATTCCTCTATGTTTAAAGCTTGTTCTTTGCATTGTTTATTTCATAAGTTTCCTGATTATTCTGAGATTTATATCTGAATTTATAAGTTAAGTGTTGCAGGAATTTAAGAGAAATACCATTGCACCAACTGGGTCACCACTTTCTGTTGTCTATATGTCAGAACATGCCCATTTTTAGTAGTATTGTAAAAGGGCTGACTTTTCACCTTATGTGAGGACTAATACAACTAAAATAGAGCATTTGTAAAACTGAAAATAGAAGAAATTAATCAACAAATGATATTTAGGATGTTATTATGCCCTGTGTTCTTTCCATGTTAAATGTTATGGTAGGTGCCGTGGACTACCATTCATGCACATTTGCTATCTCTGTGAGAAGCATGAATTCTGAAGCAGAACTCTTCAGTTGAAATCTTCAGTCTGCCTTTAGTGACTTATTTTCCCTGTGTCTTATATTCTATTCACAGTAGAGACAGGATTATAAAAATAATAATATAGATTTCACAGTGTTGTTGGTAATTTAAACATTGTAATAGCTATCAAATATTTAGCACTATACCTGACACAAAATATGAATTACTTTCATTATTACTTTTATTGTTAATCTTATATTAATCTTAATTATAATTATTTATATTGTTAGTTAAATATAATTACTATTGGTTGTGTACATAAGTTAATTTATTATATAAATTAATATTATTATTGTCATAGCTCTTACTATTGATAATATCTTTACAAATGTATTAATTTATTAATTTAATGTCTTTAAGTTATTTTCACATTGTATGAATTTATTATGCATCACTTATTCTACTATATTATTTTAATTAATCTTCCCTTGAACCTTATGAGTCAAATACTATTGAAATTCTTATTTGAGACATAAGAAAATTGAGTAAAAAAATTAAGTAAATTGGTTAAGGTTAGACAGAGAGTACTAAATCTCAGTCCTCCCGTGTCCCATTTTGAGTTTCAAGTTCTTCCTGCTTGGCTTCCTCCTTAAAATAGTTCACACTTATCAGTTTGTCTCCACTTAGGACCATGGGCCACGTCAGTGAACCTGTCAGATTTCCAGAGATGGGTTATTTAACATTTGGCCTATCTAGTTTTGATGGCCCTTAATAGAAATATATAAGAAAAATAGTGTTATGGAGTTATTTCTTAGACTTTTGGAAAGATTTACATTGCTTTTCTTTAACTCTTTCAGAAATGCATGCCTATAAATTGCAACTACCTATAAACAAGTTCATCAAAAAGTATAGTGTTTATCCTTTTAAAAGGTCACATCACACATATACATATACACGTACTTCAAGTTTTACTAGTAAATATTTGCTATGTATTATGGTTGTTTTGTTCAGTTACTCAGTCATGTCTGACTCTTTGTGACACCATGGACTGTAGCACACCAGGCTTCCCTGTTCTTCACCATCTCCCATAGCTTTCTCATACTTATGGCCATTGAGACAGTGATGCCATCCAATCATCTTGTCCTCTTTTGTTCCCTTCTCCTCCTGCCCTCAACCTTTCCCAGCATCAAGGGTCTTTTCCAAGGAATTGGCTGTTTGCATCAGGTGGCCAAGTATTAGAGCTTCAGCTTCAACATAAGTTTTTCCAATGAATAGTCAGGATTTATTTCCTTTAGGATTGACTGGTTTGATCTCCATGCAGTCCAAGGGACTCTCAAGCATCTTCTCCAACGTCATATCCTTCAAAAGCATCAATTCTTTGGTGCTCAACTTTCTTTATGATCCTACTCTCACATTAATAATGACTACTGGAAAAACCTTAGCCTTGACTAGATGAGCCTTTGTCAGCAAAGTAATGCCACTGTTTTTTAATATGTTCTCTAGGATTGTCATAACTTTTCTTCCAAGGAGCAAGCACCTTTTAATGTCATGGCTGTAGTCACCATCTGCAGTGATTTTGGAGCCCAAGAAATTAAAATCTGTCACCATTTCCATTGTTTCCCCATCTATTTGCCTTGAAGCAATGGGACCAGATACCAAGATCTTCGTTTTTGAATGCTGAGTTTTAAGCCAGCTTTTCTGCTCTCTTTTTTCATTTTCATCAAGAGGCACATTAGTTCCTCTACAGTTTCAGCCATAAGGGTGATGTCATTTACATATCTGAGGTTATTGACATTTTTTGCAGCAATTTTGATTCCACTCTGTGCTTCATCCAGTCTGGCATTTCACATGCTGTATGCTGCACAGAAATTAAATAAGCAGAGTGACAATATATAGCCCTGACATATTCCTTCTCCAATTTGGAACCAGTCTGTTGTTCCATGTCAAGTTCTAACTTTTGCTTCTTGATCTGCATACAGGTTTCTCAGGAGGCAAGTAAAGTGGTCTGGTATTCCAAACTTCTTATGAATTTTACACAGCTTGTTGTGATCTACACTGCAGGATAGAAGGGTAAAAATGTGTGGGTGAATATTTGTTCTTGAAAGTGAAAATTGCTCAGTTATTTCTGACACTTTGCAACACCATGGACTATAACAGTCCATGGAATTCTCCAGGCCAGAATAATTGGTAGCCTTTGGGTACCAAAATGGATAGCCTTTCCCTTCTCCAGGGATCTTCCCAACCCATAGACTGAACCCAGGTCTCATGCATTGCAGGTGGATTCTTGACCAGCTGAGCCACAAGGGAAGTCCAAGAATAGTGGAATGGGTATCCTATCCCTTTTCCAGTGGATCTTCCTGACCTAGGAATTAAACCAGGGTCTCCTGCATTGCAGGCAGATTCTTTACCAACTGAGCTATCAGGGTGATGAATTGCTCCTTAAGGGTAATATATTTCATTCCTGAAAATGTTCAGTCCAATTCAATCTCAGTCATGTCTAACTCTTTGTAACCCCATGGACTGCAGCATGCCAGGCCTCCCTGTCCATCACCAATTCCGAGTTTACCCAAACTCATGTCCATTGAGTCGATGATGTCCCCAACCATCTCATCCTCTGTTTTTCCCTTCTTCTCCTGCCTTCAAACTTTCCCAGCATCAGGGTCTTTTCAAATGAGTCAGTTCTTCTCATCAAGTGGCCAAAGTATTAGAGTTTCAACTTCAGCATCAGTCCTTCCAATGAGTATTCATGGCTGATTTCCTTTAGAATGGACTAGTTGTATCTCCTTTCAGTCCGAGGGACTGTCAAGAGTCTTCTCCAACACCACAGTTCAAAAGCATCAATTCTTCGGCACTCAGCCTTCTTCACAGTCCAACTCTCACATCCATACATGACTACTGGAAAAACTATAGCCTTGACTAGACGGACCTTTGTTGGCAAAGTAATGTCTTTGCTTTTTAATATCCTGTCTAGGTTGATCATAACTTTCCTTCTAAGGAGTAAGCGTCTTTTAATTTCATGGCTGCAATCACCATCTGCAGTGATTTAGGAGCCCAGAAAAATAAAGTCAGCCACTGTTTCCCCATCTATTTCCCATGAAGTGATGGGACCAGATGCCATGATCTTTGTTTTCTGAATGTTGAGCTTTAAGCCAACTTTTTCGCTCTCTTTTTTCACCTTGTGCCATAAGAGTGGTGTCATCTGCATATCTGAGGTTATTGATATTTTTCCCGGCAATCTTGATTCCAGCTTGTG
>SJYA01025705.1:0-12002 GCA_006410615.1 Neotragus moschatus
TGTCATATTAAGAGCAATTCTAACAAGAATTGGGTTGTGAGGGTGGCTGGTGCACTGGTCAGTTCTCACTGGGGTAATTCACCACGTAACTGGCTAAATGCAGAGAAGCCTTCAGACCACAGTTGTACAAGGGATGTCTGGCTGAGATGGATGTCAGGGTTCATCTCCAGTTCAGTCTTCCCCTGAGAGTTTAGTCGGTTCCTTAGTTGTGACTCATTGGACATTCTTAAAGGGGAGCTCAAAAATCATTACTAGTTATCTCCTGCATCCCTCCTGTACAGAGGATGGAAACATCCTTTAACACATTTGGAGAACCACCCAAGCTTCATGGAAAAATTGCCTTTTTAGTTTTGGAAAATCCTAGTTTTTGACATTTAGAACTTTAAAGGATCTAAGAGATAATCTAACCTAGTGCTTCTCAAGTGTGTGTAAGGTGGCACTTGTGGTAAAGAACCTGCCTGACAATGCAGGAGACTTAAGGGATGGCTGGTTCAATTCCTGGGTCGGGAGGATCCCCTGGAGTGCAGGTTGGCAACTCATTCCAGTATTCTGGCCTGGAGAATCCCATGAACAGAGGAACCTGGTAGGCTATAGTCCATAGGGTCTCAAAGAGTCAGACACAGCTAAGTGACGGAGTACACACGCATGCACTCTTCTGGTTAAAGGGCAGATTCTTATTTAGTACATCTAGGGTGAGGCTTCAGATTCTGCATTTCGAAACAAGTCCTGCTGATCTCTGCTGCTACTGCTAAGTCGCTTCAGTCGTGTCCGACTCTGTGCGACCCCATAGACAGCAGCCCACCAGGCTCCCCCATCCCTGGGATTCTCCAGGCAAGAACACTGGAGCGGGTTGCCATTTCCTTCTCTAATGCATGCAAGTGAAAAGAGAAAGTGAAGTCGCTCTGGACCACCTTGGATAATAAGGACCTCACCCAGGGAAGATAAATGAGTTATACCTTGAGTATCAAACTTGAACAACTAATGACTGCTGTCTTGAGAACTAGACTAAGGATTCCGTAGTTGACTCTGGGACCAAGTTATCAAAGGCTTCAAAAGAAACTTCCTCAAAAAAGTCTGTTTTTGTTTTTTTAATTAGCACTTCTTTTTACTTGTAGTTGCATTTTTACAACACTTTTTAATTTCTGAGTTTTTGTTAGTTTTTTTTTTTTATTGAGGTGTATTTGGCATAACACTGTATTACTTATAGGTGTACATTGTCACGGTTTGATATTTGCACTCATTGCATANACCTCAAAAAGTCTGTTTTTGTTTTTTTAATTAGCACTTCTTTTTACTTGTAGTTGCATTTGTACAACACTTTTTAATTTCTGAGTTTTTGTTAGTTTTTTTTTTTTAATTGAGGTGTATTTGGCATAACACTGTATTACTTATAGGTGTACATTGTCACGGTTTGATATTTACACTCATTGCATAAATGATCACCATAGTCAGTCCAGTTAATATCCATCACCCTACAAAGTTATATTTTTGTGATGTCTCATTTTTATATGTAGGAACTGAAACCCAGAAATGTCAGTGACTTGCTGAGGGTCATATTAGCAGTTAGTGGTAGAGTTGGGACTAACTTAAATGTATCCTAGATTTCTCTCTCTGAGGTGCACATTTTAATCACAGATTACATGTGAAGCTGTTTTAAAGTATCTTTCCTCAGTGCTATAGTTGGCAGAATAAGCCACAGAGTCCAACATGGATACAAGAAACCAGGACAAGAAGCTGGCTAGTTAAGCCTGGCTTAACTTCTGAAAAGTTTTGCAACTTGGAGAGAATTTCTCTGGGCCTTGAATTTGTTATCCCTGAGATGAGGAAGTCCTTGCCTCATCTTTTAGTTTTATTCTGGTATTGTAGAAGGCAATTAGATAAAAGATAAGAAACCCATTTGATAAAACATAAGTGACAAATAAGTTGAGGGCATTTTTATTAAACTGCTTTAGGATAATAATAAAACTTTTCTCATAGGCTATTGAATTTGGAAATGTAAGTATATATATGTACACACACATATACATGTACTTACCATTGTCCTAGGTTCAATTTTATTTAGAATGATTAAAAATTACTATTTGATTTTTATTAATGATGCCTTTTTTACTTTCTGCTCACTTAAATATATGCACTTTGTGCAAAGCATGTATAGAAGCATGGAGAAGAGAGAAACTGAAAAAAGAAAGGAGAAAGACAGAAAGAGAAAGAGGGAGAAAGGTCAACACAGCAGCCCAAATCTTGTCAAGGATATCTTCTTGTTCTGGGCTTCCAGGAACAACAAGGCCCCTTGTTTCTTCATTCATATCTAGAAGGGGAGCTGGGGATGTTTTAAAATACAAAGTTTCCAGCAAACCTTTCATTTTTTTTACAATAGCTTTTTTTTTTTTTTTTTTTTTTACAATAGTTGGCTTAGACCTCCCATCCCTGCCTGGCAATGGGAGGGAAAATACCAAGACTGGTTTACCAGTCAGGCCCACATCTAAAACAGGAACACAGTCTCTACTCTCTGTTAAAGGGGTAGGGTAGCTTCAACTACAACATCCGCTGCAAGGGGTTAATGAGAAATATAAAGAATTCGCTTTACCTGCCTATACAATTCAGTGAATTGACATCTCCTCTCCCACTTGTGGAATTTTAAAGTTATAAATACCACAGCAGTGGTTACCTTTTGTTACATTCCCAACTGTGTGCCAGTTGTGATGGTCAACTCCTTAAATATCTTACCACAGTTTTTAAACAAACCACAGGGTGTAGCTTCATTTGAAAGATGAGGTGATCTTTATATTTTAAAGATGAGGGCATTGAGGCTCAGCTCAGCTGTGGAGCTTGCCCTAGGTCGCACAGCTAATTAACAGAGAAGCTGGAATTCAAAGCTGATTCAAAAACTCTTGTCTTCAAGACTTAATTATGTAGATGTTCTTATCTACACTGCGATTTAAAATGCTGTGTACAAAGATGATCTTCAAAATGTACTTTCATATAATCACTATCATTATAATGAAACTCTCTTTGTAGATGCATTTAACTGGGAGAAAAAGAGACTTATTTCCTGTCAATTCATGAAGCTGTAAATAAATCTGAAAACTTAGTTGTGTGATGGGTGCATGATCTCCCTTCCCCACCTTTGACTGATCCTGTTGGCAAATAACAAAATGGAACATTTGAGTTACCTCTTGCCTCTGCCCACTCTGAGGATAAGGAACCAAGCAAGGCCCCCACACTAAGCATTAGGGAGAAACAGTATTTGTACTTTCTTTTCTCAGACCTGTGAATAGTGAGGGCTCAACTTTTAGATACTTTGCTGGGAGACTGAAACTAGAAGATTCCCTGCCAACAGGCTGTTGCAAAGAGAAGCACAGCTGTATCAATACACTCATGTGTGTCCTAAAGAGTGATGAAGCAAATGCGTGTATTCCCGTCTGTCACCACTTCCAAGGCTGTTTAAGTTAGGAACTGGTTTGACGCTACTGATTTAACGTAGCGGGGGCTTCTCCTGATCATGATAAAGCAGAAGTTCAGTTCCTTCCCCTGCTTACTTTTATTATAATTAAAGTTACTATTCCTTGAGTTTTTCAAATAGGGCGTTGTTTTAGGTGCTTTTATCTCATTTAGTCCTCGTATGTGCATGCATGCTGAGTCACTCTAGTCGTGTCTTACTCTTTGCAACCCTGTGGACTATCTCCTCTGTCCGTGGGATTCTCCAGGCAAGAATACTGGAGTGGGTTGCCATTTCCTTCTCCAAGGGATCTTCCCAACCCAGGGATCAAATCTGCGTCTCTGTGTCTCCTGCAGTGGCAAGCAGCTTCTTTACCAACAGCACCATCTGGGAAACCATCAGTCCTTACAACCTCCCAATAAGGAAGATAATGTTATCCTTTTTGTTTCTTTTTGTTCTAATTTTTAAAAAAGCTTTTTATTTTGTACTGAAGTGAAGTGAAAGTCTCTCAGTTGTGTCTGACTCTTTGCAACCCCATGGACTATACAGTCCATGGAGTTCTCCAGGCCAGAATACTGGAGTGGATAGCCGTTTCCTTCTCCAGGGGATCTTCCCAGCCCAGGGATTGAACCCAGGTTACCCATATTGCAGGCGGATTCTTTACCAACTGAGCTGTCAGGGAAGCCCATTTTGTATTGGGGTATAGTCAATTAGCAATTTTGTAACCATTTCTAGTGGACTGCAAAACGACTCAGCTCTACTTATGTACCCATTCTCCCTCAAACTCCCCTCCCGTACAGGCTGCCACATAACATACCTTTCCTACAGTTTAGAAAGCTAAGGGTCAGAAAGGTGAAATATCTTGTCCAAAATCACAAAGCTTTGGGATCTTGCCTTTAACCCAGTCTGCTTTTAACCCAAGCAGCCTGGTTTCAGAGTCCCTGTCACCTCAGCCCAAATAAAAGTGAATGCTTACAGGTGTGCTCTGAGAGTTCCTGTGTGTGTGTATGTGTGTGTGTGTGTGTGTGTGTGTGTGTGCACTCAGTTGTGGCCGACTCTTTGTGACCCCATGGACTGTAGCCCACCAGGCTCCTCTGTTGAGAATCCCTACAGTCTGGAATTAAAGAGTTTGGGTATTTGTAGTAGTTTATTTTAAAATCTAACCTCTCGTTTCACCAAGTGGCTCTTCCTACAATGCAGCCACACAAAGTGAGAAGGAACAGTCCAGAGAGAAAAGATAGGCTCAAGCAGTCTAGCTGGGTGCCTCGTGGGTGGCGTGTTTTGTGGGCCTAGAGGCCTCTGCCTGCCTTCCCACTTCCTCTCCTCAGGCCGAGAAGTGGCGTGCCCTCTGAGCCCACCCTCACGGAGGCCCAGGGCTGCCTTCCTTTATCCGCCTACTCTCTGTTCTCAGCCACCCTCTCTGACCCGCCATGCCTCAGGGCCTGTTCTCTCTCTGCTCCTTCACTTCCACAGTGCCTGTTCATGTTTCCTGAATGTCTCGAAACAAGACAGAATTTCACTCTTTCAAGGGGACATATCATGGGTCCCAATGTACCGTCTGTCTTAAGTGTGTTAAGTCACCCTTGGTTCAAATCCCAGTCCCTTATTTACTTGTTGGGATTCTTTCAGGAGTGACTGACAGTAACCTGAGCTTGCACATCTCTGAAGTGAGCATTCACCAGAGCACCACCTCAAATGACGGTGGTGAGCAAAAGGTGCACTCATCCATGTAGAGTGCTCGTAGAGAGGAAGGCACACTGCGTGTGTGCCTAGTTGCTCAGTTGCATCTGATTCTCTGTGGCCCCATGGACCATAGACCTCCAGGCTCCTTGTCCATGGGATTCACCAAGCAGGAATACTGGAGTGGGTTGCCATGCCTGCTTCCTGGGGATCTTCCCGCCACAGGGATTGAATCTGTGTCTCCTGCATCTCCTGCATCGGCAGGTGGATTCTTTATCACTGCACCATCAGGAAAGCCCTGAATGTGTACTCAGTACTACCTAATGGGATTATTTGCTAATTCATCAGATACTTTCTGAATCCCTACCAGACATGCTCCGGGCTTCACAGAGACCACATCTTGAAAGAATGCACCTTAAACAAGTATCTAGAGAAATAATGTATAATTATAAATGTAAATAAAGACAGTGAGGAAAGTGTCTGTGTTGCTGTGAGACCATATGTCAGAGGACCTGACAGACTGAGGTTTGATCAAAGAAGACTCCCTGATGGAACATTTGAACTGAGGTCTGCAAGATACATGAGTGAGGAAGGATGAACAGGGATTCCCAATGAGAAGGAGAAAGGGGCAACAGAGGATGAGATGGTTGAATGGCATCACCAACTCAATGGACATGAGTTTGAGCAGACTCCAGGAGATGGTGAAGGACAGGGAAGCCTGGCGTGCTGCAGCCCATAGGGTTGCAAAGAGTCCGACACAGCTTAGCAACCAAACAACAGCAACAACTCCCAATTACCTGTTGAAGCAAATATTAGAAACCCTTTGGTCCTGTTCAAACAGTTACATAGTATTCAGTATTGCAAGGTTCTAGTGAGAAATCGGTGCTTATAAATACTTTCGTTGTAAATAGATATTTGCTTTTTCCTGTTCATTGAAAGGCATCTGTTCTGTAATCTATAATGACAACTCTAGTGTCACTTATTCTGCCTGTGTTGTATATAGTGGCTACTTGCTTATAAGTGTTTACTCTATGTCACCATCGTTGTATTAGTTTTTTAAATTACTATTGAGTTACTTTTCACCAGCGCATTCTTTTAGATTGCAGCTACTAGATCCATTGCTGGTTATGAGTAAACATGTGTCTAAACTCCCCTTCACAGGATTTAGTAATCAGTGTGAATCCATGCCCCCTTGCCATCAGCCTGTTTTTATTCAAGAGATCCATTTCAGCACCGCCCCCATGCCCCCTGCCATTCAATAGCCGAATGTAATTCTAAATCTGTGGAAGCAAAGGTCACTGGCTATGTTCCTGCATCTCTGAAGAGTTGTACACGCTGCTTCTTTCTGTTGCCCTTTTGTTATAGTCACGGGAATCCAGCCCATATGGTCTGCATTAGGTCAGCTTTCTGTTCTTAGCCAAATTAAATAAAAAACAATAAGAGACAGCGGGTAAGACACTGTGGAAGGGGTGTCTCTGATATGTGTGAGTGGAACTGATTATACCGTGGATGGGGTTTTGAAGTGTGTAGTATGATTCTCTTTTTGAGTCAATAGCTTCCAGGGGAAAGGAGCGTTCAGGCTTTCAGATGCATTAAAACATTGTTTCCTTGTTTAAAGAGGACAGAAACCAAACCCTGACTTCTTTGCTTTTTAGCTGAAAGCTAGAAGCAGATTATAATTCCTCTATGACTCAGAACGGAGACAATGGGAGATTTTATATGTTCAAACCTATCCTCATTAGCTAATGGGACAAGGTTGGCATCAATTTCAAAACCTAGAACCAAGAGGAAACCATGAGTCTCCCAGTGACCTGGGATGATTTGTATTACAACCTTTAAGTCAGTCGTGGTGGTTCAGATGGTGAATAATCCGCCTGCAATGCAGGAGACCCAGGTTCAATCCTTGGGTTGGAAGAGCCCTTGGAGAAGGGCATGGCAACCCACTCCAATATCCTTGCTTAGGAAATGCTATGGACAGAGGAGCCTGGTGGGCTACAGTTCATGGAGCCACGGAGAGTCAAACTGAGTAACACTTTCACAACCTGCCCTTAAGTCTTGAAACTTGACCTGATCATCTATCACATTTATTACTCACTGTCCTGGGTTTTAGAATATTATGAAGAGGAGGGGAGTATGTCTGGAAAAGATACCCCTTTTTTCTCTCAGTTATGTGTGTAAAGACCCAGGGGAAAATTTTCCTCCTCTTCTGCTAAAGTTTACCCCTAATACCCCTCCCTATACGCCTGTGCCTTGTAAATACTTGACTATGATGTTTCCAGCCTTGTGGAAAGAAACCAAATGTCCTCTATGGTATTATTTTAAAATGTATTGGAAATTGTGAATTACCAGTTACGTGGTGTATATAAAAATCTCTTACAAGTCATCATACATAATGCTTTGAGTTGTATGAACTAGCTAATGAAAAGATTAGATCAATCATCTCTCTCCAGCTTGGGACTTGAGTCAATAATTCAGATGAAAATTGAACTAGAATGAGCCTTTCCCTCTCAGAATATAAGCTCCCAGGTATTAAAACTTCTTCAAGTTATCAGAATTAAGTATGCAAATTCTCACATCTACCTTCGAAAAGTGTGAAAAGAGGACTTTGAACTTAAAGTGAGTTCATTGTCAAATCTGGCTTATTCCACAGAGCCTGAGGATCTGTAATCATTTAAAGTGAGACCCTCTTTTGGAAGAAAGGGAGGTCCATTAAAAGTATAGATTGTTAGTATAGTTTCCTGCACTTTTTCCTCCTTCTGGGGATTTCTACACAACCCCAATCTTTTAATTTTTTTCCATACAATTACAATGACTCCTGGCTTTCAACTATATTTGAAAGTAGTAGCTTATACTTGGTTAAGAGGTAGAACCCAAAAAGAATTCTACCAACCTTTTAAAAAGTATTCAGTTCATATTTTATTATGTTTTATTATTATTAAATGTAGCAATTCAAATATACTGTCAGGAATCCCAGATAATCCAGTGTTTAAGACGTGGGGCTTTCACTGCCATGGGCCTGGTTTCAATCCCTAGTTGGGGAACTAAAACCCTTCAGGCCTCATGGCACAACAAATAATAACAATAATAATAAAGTGGCGCCCTCAGCAGATGCTTTATAAAAAAAAAAAAATAGAGAAATGCACTCTCATTTCCCTCAAATTTAGCATTCATCCTCCTGTCTCCTTTATTTTAAAAATCAGTGATCTGTGAATTACATATTCTGGATGTTGTTGTTCAGTCACTCAGTTGTGTCTGATTCTTTGCCACCCTCCAGACTGCAGGACTCCAGGCTTCCCTTGTCCTTCACTGTCTCCCAGAGTTTGGTGAAATTCATATCCATTGAGTCAGTGATGCCATCCAACCTTCTGTTGCCCCCTTGTCCTCCTGCCCTTAATTCTTTTCCAGTGGATTCCACACAAATTAACACGTAACTGGAAAGTAATGACTTTTCAACAGAAATTAATTTGATTTTGTGAGAATGAAAAGAATGGAGGAGATTAAAATACAAAAACTAGGAAGGCTACTTGAGTTCCCACACAGAGAAATACTGCAGAATTTGCCACAACAAGACCTCACATGGTTAGGAAAGAACAGTAGCCTGATATCAAGATCACAGTTTATAAGGGAGCTCTGAGACTCAGGCTTTTTTCTAGGTGAATTTTCTATTCATTAGTCCTATTTTATGCCACATTTTTTTTTAAAGCAGTTGGTAATTATAGATTAAATGGAACTGAAAGACTTTTTTTTTTAATCCACTGTTTTCTAACCATCAGAGTAAAGACTGGATCAGACAAATCACCCATAAATGTTAAATCAAAGTGAAAAGTTGGATGAGGAGTGGGACATTTCAGTTCAGTTTAGTCGTTCCGTCGTGTTCAACTCTTTGTGATCCTGAGGACTGCAGCATGCCAGGCTTCCCTGTCCAACACCAGCTCCTGAGCTTGATCAAACTCAAATCCATCGAGTTGGTGATGCCATCCAACCATCTCATCCTCTTTCATCCCCTTCTCCCACCTTCAATCTTTTCCACCATCAGGGTCTTCGCAAAATGAGTCAGTTTTTTGCATCAGGTGGCCAAAGTATTGGAGTTTCAGCTTTAGCATCAGTTCTTCCAATGAATATTCAGGACTGATTTCCTTTAGGATGGACTGGTTGGATCTCCTTGCAGCCCAAAGGACTCTCAAAAGTCTTCTCCAACACCACACACAATTCAAAAGCATCAATTCTTCAGTGCTCAGCTTTCTTTAGAGTCCAACTCTCATATTCATACATGACCACTGGGAAAACCATAGCTTTGACTAGATGGACCTTTGTTGGCAAAGTAATGTCTCTACTTTTTTGCTGTCTAGGTTGGTCATAGCTTTTCTTCCAAGGTGCAAGTATCTTTTAATTTCATGGCTGCAGTCACCATCTGCAGTGATGGAGACCAAGAAAATAAAGTCTCTCACTGTTTCCACTGTTTCCCCATCTATTTGCCTTGAAATGATGGGACTGGATGCCATGATCGTAGTTTTCTGAATGCTGAGGGTTTTTTTATATATATAAATTTATTTATTTTAATTGGAGGTTAATTACTTTAAATATTGTATTGGTTTTTGTCATACATCAACATGAATCCACCACAGGTATACACATGTTCCCCATCCTGAACCCCTCTCCCACCTCCCTCCCCGTACCATCCCTCTGAGTCCTCTCAGTGCACCAGCCCCAAGCATCCTCTATCATGCATTGAACCTGGACTGGCAACTCATTTCATATATGATATTATACATGTTTCAATGCCATTCTCCCAAATCATCCCACCCTCTCCCTCTCCCACAGAGTCCAAAAGACTGTTCTATACATCTGTGTCTCTTTTGCTGTCTCACATATAGAGTTATCATTACCATCTTTCTAAATTCCATATATATGNTCTTTTGGAAGAAAGGGAGGTCCATTAAAAGTATAGATTGTTAGTATAGTTTCCTGCACTTTTTCCTCCTTCTGGGGATTTCTACACAACCCCAATCTTTTAATTTTTTTCCATACAATTACAATGACTCCTGGCTTTCAACTATATTTGAAAGTAGTAGCTTATACTTGGTTAAGAGGTAGAACCCAAAAAGAATTCTACCAACCTTTTAAAAAGTATTCAGTTCATATTTTATTATGTTTTATTATTATTAAATGTAGCAATTCAAATATACTGTCAGGAATCCCAGATAATCCAGTGTTTAAGACATGGGGCTTTCACCGCCATGGGCCTGGTTTCAATCCCTAGTTGGGGAACTAAAACCCTTCAAGCCTCATGGCACAACAAATAATAACAATAATAATAAAGTGGCGCCCTCAGCAGATGCTTTATAAAAAAAAAAAATAGAGAAATGCACTCTCATTTCCCTCAAATTTAGCAGTCATCCTCCTGTCTCCTTTATTTTAAAAATCAGTGATCTGTGAATTACATATCATTCTGGATGTTGTTGTTCAGTCACTCAGTTGTGTCTGATTCTTTGCCACCCTCCAGACTGCAGGACTCCAGGCTTCCCTTGTCCTTCACTGTCTCCCAGAGTTTGGTGAAATTCATATCCATTGAGTCAGTGATGCCATCCAACCTTCTGTTGCCCCCTTGTCCTCCTGCCCTTAATTCTTTTCCAGTGGATTCCACACAAATTAACACGTAACTGGAAAGTAATGACTTTTCAACAGAAATTAATTTGATTTTGTGAGAATGAAAAGAATGGAGGAGATTAAAATACAAAAACTAGGAAGGCTACTTGAGTTCCCACACAGAGAAATACTGCAGAATTTGCCACAACAAGACCTCACATGGTTAGGAAAGAACAGTAGCCTGATATCAAGATCACAGTTTATAAGGGAGCTCTGAGACTCAGGCTTTTTTCTAGGTGAATTTTCTATTCATTAGTCCTATTTTATGCCACATTTTTTTTTAAAGCAGTTGGTAATTATAGATTAAATGGAACTGAAAGACTTTTTTTTTTAATCCACTGTTTTCTAACCATCAGAGTAAAGACTGGATCAGACAAATCACCCATAAATGTTAAATCAAAGTGAAAAGTTGGATGAGGAGTGGGACATTTCAGTTCAGTTTAGTCGTTCCGTCGTGTTCAACTCTTTGTGATCCTGAGGACTGCAGCATGCCAGGCTTCCCTGTCCAACACCAGCTCCTGAGCTTGATCAAACTCAAATCCATCGAGTTGGTGATGCCATCCAACCATCTCATCCTCTTTCATCCCCTTCTCCCACCTTCAATCTTTTCCACCATCAGGGTCTTCTCAAAATGAGTCAGTTTTTTGCATCAGGTGGCCAAAGTATTGGAGTTTCAGCTTTAGCATCAGTTCTTCCAATGAATATTCAGGACTGATTTCCTTTAGGATGGACTGTTTGGATCTCCTTGCAGCCCAAAGGACTCTCAAAAGTCTTCTCCAACACCACACACAATTCAAAAGCATCAATTCTTCAGTGCTCAGCTTTCTTTAGAGTCCAACTCTCATATTCATACATGACCACTGGGAAAACCATAGCTTTGACTAGATGGACCTTTGTTGGCAAAGTAATGTCTCTACTTTTTTGCTGTCTAGGTTGGTCATAGCTTTTCTTCCAAGGTGCAAGTATCTTTTAATTTCATGGCTGCAGTCACCATCTGCAGTGATGGAGACCAAGAAAATAAAGTCTCTCACTGTTTCCACTGTTTCCCCATCTATTTGCCTTGAAATGATGGGACTGGATGCCATGATCGTAGTTTTCTGAATGCTGAGGGTTTTTTTATATATATAAATTTATTTATTTTAATTGGAGGTTAATTACTTTAAATATTGTATTGGTTTTTGTCATACATCAACATGAATCCACCACAGGTATACACATGTTCCCCATCCTGAACCCC